>CAKXZU010000635.1:0-53467 GCA_936014575.1 Bombus lapidarius
ACACACTCTATCAGATTATAACGTTATACGTTATAACGTAATACTCCATAACGTTATACGTTATATGGTAATGCTACATAATGTTATACGTTATAACGTATACTACATAACGTTATACGTTATATCGTAATCCTACATAACGTTATACGTTATAACGTAATACTACATAACGTTATACGTTATATCGTAATGCTACATAACGTTATACGTTATAACGTAATACTACATAACGTTATACGTTATAACGTAATACTACATAACGTTATACGTATATCGTAATGCTACATAACGTTATTCGTTATAACGTAATACTACATAACGTTATGCGTTATATCGTAATGCTACATAACGTTATATGTTATAACGTAATACTACATAACGTTATACGTTATATCGTAATACTACATAACGTTATACGTTATAACGTAATACTACATAACGATATACGTTATAACGTAATACTACATAACGTTAT
Organism: Bombus lapidarius; assembly: GCA_936014575.1. Classification (NCBI taxonomy): domain Eukaryota; kingdom Metazoa; phylum Arthropoda; class Insecta; order Hymenoptera; family Apidae; genus Bombus; species Bombus lapidarius. The sequence continues at coordinate 476 of CAKXZU010000635.1, forward strand.
ACGTTATATCGTAATACTACATAACGTTATACGTTATAACGTAATACTACATAACGTTATACGTTATAACGTACTACTACATAACGTTATACGTTATATTGTAATGCTACATAACGTTATACGTTATATCGTAATGCTACATAACGTTATACGTTATAACGTAATACTACATAAAGTTATACGTTATATCGTAATGCTACATAACGTTATACGTTATATGGTAATGATACATAACGTTATACGTTATATCGTAATGCTACATAACGTTATACGTTTATAACGTAATGCTACATAACGTTATACGTTATAACGTAATACTACATAAAGTTATACGTTATATCGTAATGCTACATAACGTTATACGTTATATGGTAATGATACATAACGTTATACGTTATATCGTAATGCTACATAACGTTATACGTTATAACGTAATACTACACAACGTTATACGTTATATCGTAATGCTGCATAACGTTATACGTTATATGGTAATGATACATAACGTTATACGTTATAACGTAATACTACATAACGTTATACGTTATAACGTAATACTACATAACGTTATACGTTATATCGTAATGCTACATAACGTTATACGTTATAACGTAATACTACATAACGTTATACGTTATATCGTAATGCTACATAACGTTATACGTTATATGGTAATGCTACATAACGTTATACGTTATATCGTAATGGCTACATAACGTTATACGTTATATCGAAATGCTACATAACGTTATACGTTCTAACGTAATACTATATAACGTTATACGTTATATCGTAATGCTACATAACGTTATATGTTATTACGTAATACTACATAACGTTATACGTTATATCGTAATACTACATAACGGTATACGTTATAACGTAATACTACATAACGTTATACGTTATATCGTAATGCTACATAACGTTATACGTTTTAACGTAATATACATAACGTTATACGTAATATCGTAATGCTACATAACGTTATACGTTATATGGTAATGCTACATAACGTTATACGTTATATCGTAATGCTACATAACGTTATACGTTATATCGAAATGCTACATAACGATATACGTTCTAACGTAATACTACATAACGTTATACGTTATATCGTAATGCTACATAACGTTATATGTTATAACGTAATACTACATAACGTTATCGTTATATCGTAATACTACATAACGTTATACGTTATAACGTAATACTACATAACGATATACGTTATAACGTAATACTACATAACGTTATACGTTATAACGTAATACTACATAACGTTATACGTTATAACGTACTACTACATAACGTTATACGTTATATTGTAATTCTACATAACGTTATACGTTATATCGTAATGCTACATAACGTTATACCTTAGATGGTAATGCTACGTAACGTTATACGTTATAACGTAATGCTACATAACGTTATACGTTATATCGTAATCCTACATAACGTTATACGTTATAACGTAATACTACATAACGTTATACGTTATATCGTAATACTACATAACGTTATACGTTATACGTAATACTACATAACGTTATACGTTATATCGTAATGCTACATAACGTTATACGTTATATGGTAATGCTACATAACGTTATACGTATATGGTAATGCTACATAACGTTATACGTTATATCGTAATGCTACATAACGTTATACGTTATATCGTAATGCTACATAACGTTATACGTTATATCGTAATGCTACATAACGTTATACGTTCTAACGTAATACTACATAACGTTATACGTTATATCGTAATGCTACATAACGTTATACGTTATAACGTAATACTACATAACGTTATACGTTATATCGTAATACTACATAACGTTATACGTTATATCGTAATGCTACATAACGTTATACGTTATATGGTAATGATACATAACGTTATACGTTATATCGTAATGCTACATAACGTTATACGTTATAACGTAATACTACATAAAGTTATACGTTATATCGTAATGCTACATAACGTTATACGTTATATGGTAATGATACATAACGTTATACGTTATAACGTAATACTACATAACGTTATACGTTATATCGGTAATGCTACATAACGTTATACGTTATATGGTAATGATACATAACGTTATACGTTATATCGTAATGCTACATAACGTTATACGTTATAACGTAATACTACATAAAGTTATACGTTATATCGTAATGCTACATAACGTTATACGTTATATGGTAATGATACATAACGTTATACGTTATATCGTAATGCTACATAACGTTATACGTTATATCGTAATGCTACATAACGTATACGTTATAACGTAATACTACATAAAGTTATACGTTATATCGTAATGCTACATAACGTTATACGTTATATGCTAATGATACATAACGTTATACGTTATATCGTAATGCTACGTAACGTTATACGTTATATCGTAATCCTACATAACGTTAGACGTTATAACGTAATACTACATAACGTTATACGTTATATCGTAATACTACATAACGTTATACGTTATAACGTAATACTACATAACGTTATACGTTATATCGTAATGCTACATAACGTTATACGTTATATGGTAATGCTACATAACGTTATACGTTCTATGGTAATGCTACATAACGTTATACGTTATATCGTAATGCTACATAACGTTATACGTTATATCGTAAAGCTACATAACGTATACGTTATATCGTAATGCTACATAACGTTATACGTTCTAACGTAATACTACATAACGTTATACGTTATATCGTAATGCTACATAACGTTATACGTTATAACGTAATACTACATAACGTTATACGTTATATCGTAATACTACATAACGTTATACGTTATATCGTAATGCTACATAACGTTATACGTATTACGTAATACTATATAACGTTATACGTAATATCGTAATGCTACATAAGTTTATACGTTATATCGTAATGCTGCATAACGTTATACGTTGTAACGTAATACTACATAACGTTATACGTTATATCGTAATACTACATAACGTTATACGTTATAACGTAATGCTACATAACGTTATACGTTATAACGTAATACTACATAACGTTATACGTTATATCGTAATACTACATAACGTTATACGTTATAACGTAATACTACATAACGTTATACGTTATAAAGTACTACTACATAACGTTATACGTTATAACGTAATGCTACATAACGTTATACGTTTATAACGTAATACTACATAACGTTATACGTTATATCGTAATACTACATAACGTTATACGTTATAACGTGATACTACATAACGTTATACGTTATGTCGTAATCCTACATAACGTTATACGTTATAACGTAATACTACATAACGTTTTACGTTATATCGTAATACTACATAATGTTATACGTTATAACGTAATACTACATAACGTTATACGTTATATCGTAATACTACATAACGTTATACGTTATAACGTAATACTACATAACGTTATACGTTATAACGTAATACTACATAACGTTATACGCTATATCGTAATACTACATAACGTTATACGTTATAACGTAATACTACATAACGTTATACGTTATATCGTAATCCTACATAACGTTATACGTTATAAAGTAATACTACATAACGTTATACGTTATAACGTAATACTACATAACGTTATACGTTATATCGTAATACTACATAACGTTATACGTTATAACGTAATGCTACATAACGTTATACGTTATAACGTAATGCTACATAACGGTAAACGTTATAACGTAATGCTACATAACGTTATACGTTATAACGTAATGCTACATAACGTTATACGTTATAACGTAATAATACATAACGTTATACGTTATAACGTAATGCTACATATCGTTATACGTTGTAACGTAATACTACATAACGTTACACGTTATAACGTAATACTACATAACGTTATACGTTATATCGTAATGCTACGTAACCGTTATACGTTATATGTAATGCTACATAACGTTATACGTTATATCGTAATGCTACATAACGTTATACGTTATATGGTAATGATACATAACGTTATACGTTATATCGTAATGCTACATAACGTTATACGTTATAACGTAGTACTACATAAAGTTATACGTTATATCGTAATGCTACATAACGTTATACGTTATATGGTAATGATACATAACGTTATACGTTATATCGTAATGCTACATAACGTTATGCGTTATATCGTAATGCTACATAACGTTATACGTTATAACGTAATACTACATAAAGTTATACGTTATATCGTAATGCTACATAACGTTATACGTTATATGGTAATGATACATAACGTTATACGTTATATCGTAATGCTACATAACGTTTTACGTTATAACGTAATACTACATAACGTTATACGTTATATCGTAATGCTACATAACGTTATACGTTATAACGTAATGCTACATAACGTTCTAAGTTATAACGTAATACTACATAACGTTATACGTTATATCGTAATGCTACATATCGTTATACGTTTGTAACGTAATACTACATAACGTTATACGTTATAACGTAATACTACATAACGTTATACGTTATATGGTAATGCTACATAACGTTATACGTTATAACGTAATACTACATAACGTTATACGTTATGTCGTAATCCTACATAACGTTATACGTTATAACGTAATACTACATAACGTTATACGTTATATCGTAATACTACATAACGTTATACGTTATAACGTAATACTACATAACGTTATACGTTATAACGTAATACTACATAACGTTATACGCTATATCGTAATACTACATAACGTTATACGTATAACGTAATACTACATAACGTTATACGTTATATCGTAATCCTACATAACGTTATACGTTATAAAGTAACACTACATAACGTTATACGTTATATCGTAATACTACATAACGTTATACGTTATAACGTAATAATACATTACGTTATACGTTATAACGTAATACTACATAACGTTATACGTTATATCGTAATACTACATAGCGTTATGCGTTATAACGTAATACTTCCTAACGTTATACGTTATAACGTAATACTACATAACGTTATACGTTATATCGTAATGCTACATAACGTTATACGTTATATGGTAATGCTACATAACGTTATACGTTATATCGTAATGCTACATAACGTTATACGTTATAACGTAATGCTACATAACGTTATACGTTATAACGTAATGCTACATAACGTTATACGTTATATCGTAATGCTACATAACGTTATACGTTATATCGTAATGCTACATAACGGTATACGTTATAACGTAATGCTACATAACGTTCTAAGTTATAACGTAATACTACATAACGTTATACGTTATATCGTAATGCTACATATCGTTATACGTTGTAACGTAATACTACATAACGTTATACGTTATAACGTAATACTACATAACGTTATACGTTATATCGTAAAGCTACATAACGTTATACGTTATATGGTAATGCTACATAACGTTATACGTTATATCGTAATGCTACATAACGTTATACGTTATATGGTAATGATACATAACGTTATACGTTATATCGTATGCTACATAACGTTATACGGTATAACGTAATAATACATTACGTTATACGTTATAACGTAATACTACATAACGTTATACGTTGTATCGTAATACTACATAACGTTATACGTTATAACGTAATACTACATAACGTTATACGTTATATCGTAATGCTACATAACGTTATACGTTATATGGTAATGCTACATAACGTTATACGTTATATCGTAATGCTACATAACGTTATACGTTATATGGTAATGATACATAACGTTATACGTTATATCGTAATGCTACATAACGTTATACGTTATAACGTAATACTACATAACGTTATACGTTATATCGTAATGCTACATAACGTTATACGTTATAACGTAATGCTACATAACGTTCTAAGTTATAACGTAATACTACATAACGTTTATACGTTATATCGTAATGCTACATATCGTTATACGTTGTAACGTAATACTACATAACGTTATGCGGTTATATCGTAATACTACATAACGTTATACGTTATAACGTAATGCTACATAACGTTATACGTTATAACGTAATACTACATAACGTTATACGTTATCGTAATACTACATAACGTTATACGTTATAACGTAATACTACATAACGTTATACGTTATATGGTAATGCTACATAACGTTATACGTTATATCGTAATGCTACATAACGTTATACGTTATATGGTAATGCTACATAACGTTATACGTTATAACGTAATACTACATAACGTTATACGTTATATCGTAATCCTACATAACGTTATACGTTACAACGTAATACTACATAACGTTATACGTTATATCGTAATACTACATAACGTTATACGTTATAACGTAATACTACATAACGTTATACGTTATAACGTAATACTACATAACGTTATACGTATATCGTAATGCTACATAACGTTATACGTTATATGGTAATGCTGCATAACGTTATACGTTATATCGTAATGCTACATAACGTTATACGTTATAGGTAATGCAACATAACGTTATACGTTATAACGTAATACTACATAACGTTATACGTTATATCGTAATCCTACATAACGTTATACGTTATAACGTAATACTACATAACGTTATACGTTATATCGTAATACTACATAACGTTATACGTTATAACGTAATACTTCCTAACGTTATACGTTATAACGTAATACTACATAACGTTATACGTTATATCGTAATGCTACATAACGTTATACGTTATATGGTAATGCTACATAACGTTATACGTTATATCGTAATGCTACATAACGTTATACGTTATAACGTAATGCTACATAACGTTATACGTTACAACGTAATGCTACATAACGTTATACGTTATATCGTAATGCTACATAACGTTATACGTTATATCGTAATGCTACATAACGTTATACGTTATATCGTAATGCTACATAACGTTATACGATATATCGTAATGCTACATAACGTTATACGTTCTAACGTAATACTACATGACGTTATACGTTATATCGTAGTGGCTACATAACGTTATACGTTATATCGTAATACTACATAACGTTATACGTTATAACGTAATACTACATAACGTTATACGTTATAACGTAATACTACATAACGTTATACGTTATATCGTAATGCTACATAACGTTATACGTTATATGGTAATGCTGCATAACGTTATACGTTATATCGTAATGCTACATAACGTTATACGTTATATGGTAATGCAACATAACGTTATACGTTATAACGTAATACTACATAACGTTATACGTTATATCGTAATCCTACATAACGTTATACGTTATAACGTAATACTACATAACGTTATACGTATATCGTAATACTACATAACGTTATACGTTATAACGTAATACTTCCTAACGTTATACGTTATAACGTAATACTACATAACGTTATACGTTATATCGTAATGCTACATAACGTTATACGTTATATGGTAATGCTACATAACGTTATACGTTATATCGTAATGCTACATAACGTTATACGTTATAACGTAATGCTACATAACGTTATACGTTATAACGTAATGCTACATAACGTTATACGTTATATCGTAATGCTACATAACGTTATACGTTATATCGTAATGCTACATAACGTTATACGTTATATCGTAATGCTACATAACGTATACGTTATATCGTAATGCTACATAACGTTATACGTTCTAACGTAATACTACATGACGTTATACGTTATATCGTAGTGCTACATAACGTTATACGTTATAACGTAATACTACATAACGTTATACGTTATATCGTAATACTACATACGTTATACGTTGTAACGTAATACTACATAACGTTATACGTTATAACGTAATACTACATAACGTTATACGTTATATCGTAATGCTACATAACGTTATACGTTCTAACGTAATACTACATGACGTTATACGTTATATCGTAGTGCTACATACGTTATACGTTATAACGTAATACTACATAACGTTATACGTTATATCGTAATACTACATAACGTTATACGTTGTAACGTAATACTACATAACGTTATACGTTATAACGTAATACTACATAACGTTATATGTTATATCGTAATACTACATAACGTTATACGTTATAACGTAATGCTACATAACGTTATGCGTTATAACGTAATACTACATAACGTTATACGTTATATCGTAATACTACATAACGTTATACGTTATAACGTAATACTACATAACGTTATACGTTATAACGTAATGCTACATAACGTTATACGTTATATCGTAATGCTACATAACGTTATACGTTATAACGTAATACTACATAACGTTATACTTTATATGGTAATGCTACATAACGTTATACGTTATAACGTAATACTACATAACGTTATACGTTATATCGTAATCCTACATAACGTTATACGTTATAACGTAATACTACATAACGTTATACTTTATATGGTAATGCTACATAACGTTATACGTTATAACGTAATACTACATAACGTTATACGTTATATCGTAATGCTACATAACGTTATACGTTATATCGTAATGCTACATAACGTTATACGTTATATCGTAATGCTACATAACGTTATACGTTATATGGTAATGCTACATAACGTTATACGTTATAACGTAATGCTACATAACGTTATACGTTCTAACGTAATACTACATAACGTTATACGTTATAACGTAATACTACATAACGTTATACGCTATATCGTAATGCTACATAACGTTATACGTTATATGGTAATGCTACATAACGTTATACGTTATATCGTAATGCTACATAACGTTATACGTTATATCGTAATGCTACATAACGTTATACGTTCTAAGGTAATACTACATGACGTTATACGTTATATCGTAGTGCTACATAACGTTATACGTTATAACCTAATACTACATAACGTTATACGTTATATCGTAATACTACATAACGTTATACGTTATAACGTAATACTACATAACGTTATACGTTATAACGTAATACTACATAACGTTATACGTTATATCGTAATACTACATAACGTTATACGTTATAACGTAATGCTACATAACGTTATACGTTATAACGGTAATACTACATAACGTTATACGTTATATCGGAATACTACATAACGTTATACGTTATAACGTAATACTACATAACGTTATACGTTATATGGTAATGCTACATAACGTTATACGTTATATCGTAATGCTACATAACGTTATACGTTATATGGTAATGCTACATAACGTTATACGTTATAACGTAATACTACATAACGTTATACGTTATATCGTAATCCTACATAACGTTATACGTTATAACGTAATACTACATAACGTTATACGTTATATCGTAATACTACATAACGTTATACGTTATAACGTAATACTACATAACGTTATACGTTATAACGTAATACTACATAACGTTATACGTTATATCGTAATGCTACATAACGTTATACGTTATATGGTAATGCTGCATAACGTTATACGTTATATCGTAATGCTACATAACGTTATACGTTATATGGTAATGCTACATAACGTTATACGTTATAACGTAATACTACATAACGTTATACGTTTATATCGTAATCCTACATAACGTTATACGTTATAACGTAATACTACATAACGTTATACGTTATATCGTAATGCTACATAACGTTATACGTTCTAACGTAATACTACATGACGTTATACGTTATATCGTAGTGCTACATAACGTTATACGTTATAACCTAATACTACATAACGTTATACGTTATATCGTAATACTACATAACGTTATACGTTATAACGTAATACTACATAACGTTATACGTTATATCGTAATGCTACATAACGTTATACGTTATATGGTAATGCTACATAACGTTATACGTTATATCGTAATGCTACATAACGTTATACGTTATATCGTAATGCTACATAACGTTATACGTTATATGGTAATGCTACATAACGTTATACGTTATAACGTAATACTACATAACGTTATACGTTATAACGTAATACTACATAACGTTATACGTTATATCGTAATGCTACATAACGTTATCGTTATATGGTAATGCTACATAACGTTAACGTTATATCGTATGCTACATAACGTTATACGTTATATCGTAATGCTACATAACGTTATACGTTCTAACGTAATACTACATGACGTTATACGTTATATCGTAGTGCTACATAACGTTATACGTTATAACCTAATACTACATAACGTTATACGTTATATCGTAATACTACATAACGTTATACGTTATAACGTAATACTACATAACGTTATACGTTATAACGTAATACTACATAACGTTATACGTTATATCGTAATACTACATAACGTTATACGTTATAACGTAATGCTACATAACGTTATACGTTATAAACGTAATACTACATAACGTTATACGTTATATCGTAATACTACATAACGTTATACGTTTATAACGTAATACTACATAACGTTATACGTTATATGGTAATGCTACATAAACGTATACGTTATATCGTAATGCTACATAACGTTATACGTTATATGGTAATGCTACATAACGTTATACGTTAGTAACGTAATACTACATAACGTTATACGTTATATCGTAATCCTACATAACGTTATACGTTATAACGTAATACTACATAACGTTATACGTTATATCGTAATACTACATAACGTTATACGTTATAACGTAATACTACAGTTATACGTTATAACGTAATACTACATAACGTTATACGTTATATCGTAATGCTACATAACGTTATACGTTATATGGTAATGCTGCATAACGTTATACGTTATATCGTAATGCTACATAACGTTATACGTTATATGGTAATGCTACATAACGTTATACGTTATAACGTAATACTACATAACGTTATACGTTATATCGTAATCCTACATAACGTTATACGTTATAACGTAATACTACATAACGTTATACGTTATATCGTAATACTACATAACGTTATACGTTATAACGTAATACTACATAACGTTATACGTTATAACGTAATACTACATAACGTTATACGTTATATCGTAATGCTACATAACGTTATACGTTATATGGTAATGCTACATAACGTTATACGTTATATCGTAATGCTACATAACGTTATACGTTCTAACGTAATACTACATAACGTTAAACGTTATATCGTAATGCTACATAACGTTATACGTTATAACGTAAAACTACATAACGTTATACGTTATATCGTAATACTACATAACGTATACGTTATAACGTATGCTACATAACCTTATACGTTATAACGTAATGCTACATAACGTTATACGTTATAACGTAATGCTACATAACGTTATACGTTATAACGTAATGCTACATAACGTTATACGTATACGTAATACTACATAACGTTATACGTTATATCGTAATGCTACATAACGGTATACGTTATATGGTAATGATACATAACGTTATACTTTATATGGTAATGCTACATAACGTTATACGTTATAACGTATACTACATAACGTTATACGTTATATCGTAATCCTACATAACGTTATACGTTATAACGTAATACTACATAACGTTATACGTTATATCGTAATACTACATAACGTTATACGTTATAACGTAATACTACATAACGTTATACCTTATAACGTAATACTACATAACGTTATATGTTATATCGTAATGCTACATAACGTTATACGTTATAACGTAATACTACATAACGTTATACGCTATATCGTAATGCTACATAACGTTATACGTTATATGGTAATGCTACATAACGTTATACGTTATATCGTAATGCTACATAACGTTATACGTTATATCGTAATGCTACATAACGTTATACGTTCTAACGTAATACTACATGACGTTATACGTTATATCGTAGTGCTACATAACGTTATACGTTATAACCTAATACTACATAACGTTATACGTTATATCGTAATACTACATAGCGTTATACGTTATAACGTAATACTACATAACGTTATACGTTATAACGTAATACTACATAACGTTATACGTTATATCGTAATACTACATAACGTTATACGTTATAACGTAATGCTACATAACGTTATACGTTATAACGTAATACTACATAACGTTATACGTTATATCGTAATACTACATAACGTTATACGTTATAACGTAATACTACATACGTTATACGTTATATGGTAATGCTACATAACGTTATACGTTATATCGTAATGCTACATAACGTTATACGTTATATGGTAATGCTACATAACGTTATACGTTATAACGTAATACTACATAACGTTATACGTTATATCGTAATCCTACATAACGTTATACGTTATAACGTAATACTACATAACGTTATACGTTATATCGTAATACTACATAACGTTATACGTTATAACGTAATACTACATAACGTTATACGTTATATCGTAATACTACATAACGTTATACGTTATATGGTAATGCTACATAACGTTATACGTTATATCGTAATGCTACATAACGTTATACGTTATATGGTAATGCTACATAACGTTATACGTTATATCGTAATCCTACATAACGTTATACGTTATAACGTAATACTACATAACGTTATACGTTATATCGTAATACTACATAACGTTATACGTTATAACGTAATACTACATAACGTTATACCTTATAACGTAATACTACATAACGTTATATGTTATATCGTAATGCTACATAACGTTATACGTTATAACGTAATACTACATAACGTTATACGCTATATCGTAATGCTACATAACGTTATACGTTATATGGTAATGCTACATAACGTTATACGTTATATCGTAATGCTACATAACGTTTATACGTTATATCGTAATGCTACATAACGTTATACGTTCTAACGTAATACTACATGACGTTATACGTTATATCGTAGTGCTACATAACGTTATCGTTATAACCTAATACTACATAAATAACCGTATACGTTATGTAGTATTAGGTTATAACGTATAACGTTATGTAGCACTACGATATAACGTATAACGTCATGTAGTATTACGTTAGAACGTATAACGTTATGTAGCATTACGATATACGTATAACGTTATGTAGCATTACGATATAACGTATAACGTTATGTAGCATTACCATATAACGTATAACGTTATGTAGCATTACGATATAGCGTATAACGTTATGTAGTATTACGTTATAACGTATAACGTTATGTAGCATTACGATATACATATAACGTTATGTAGTATTACGTTATAAGGTATAACGTTATGTAGTATTACGTTATAACGTATAACGTTATGTAGTATTACGATATAACGTATAACGTTATGTAGTATTACGTTATAACGTATAACGTTATGTAGGATTACGATATAACGTATAACGTTATGTAGCATTACCATATAACGTATAACGTTATGTAGCATTACGATATAACGTATAACGTTATGTAGCATTACCATATAACGTATAACGTTATGTAGTATTACGATATAACGTATAACGTTATGTAGTATTACGTTATAACGTATAACGTTATGTAGTATTACGATATAACGTATAACGTTATGTAGTATTACGTTATAACGTATAACGTTATGTAGGATTACGATATAACGTATAACGTTATGTAGTATTACGTTATAACGTATAACGTTATGTAGCATTACCATATAACGTATAACGTTATGTAGCATTACGATATAACGTATAACGTTATGTAGCATTACCATATAACGTATAACGTTATGTAGTATTACGTTATAACGTATAACGTTATGTAGTATTACGATATAACGTATAACGTTATGTAGTATTACGTTATAACGTATAACGTTATGTAGCATTACGTTATAACGTATAACGTTATGTAGTATTACGATATAACGTATAACGTTATGTAGTATTACGTTATAACGTATAACGTTATGTAGTATTACGTTATAACGTATAACGCTATGTAGTATTACGATATAACGTATAACGTTATGTAGTATTAGGTTATAACGTATAACGTTATGTAGCACTACGATATAACGTATAACGTCATGTAGTATTACGTTAGAACGTATAACGTTATGTAGCATTACGATATAACGTATAACGTTATGTAGCATTACGATATAACGTATAACGTTATGTAGCATTACCATATAACGTATAACGTTATGTAGCATTACGATATAGCGTATAACGTTATGTAGTATTACGTTATAACGTATAACGTTATGTAGCATTACGATATAACATATAACGTTATGTAGTATTACGTTATAAGGTATAACGTTATGTAGTATTACGTTATAACGTATAACGTTATGTAGTATTACGATATAACGTATAACGTTATGTAGTATTACGTTATAACGTATAACGTTATGTAGGATTACGATATAACGTATAACGTTATGTAGTATTACGTTATAACGTATAACGTTATGTAGCATTACCATATAAAGTATAACGTTATGTATCATTACCATATAACGTATACCGTTATGTAGCATTACGATATAACGTATAACGTTATGTAGTATTACGTTATAACGTATAACGTTATGTAGCATTACGTTATAACGTATAACGTTATGTAGCATTACGTTATAACGTATAACGTTATGTAGCATTACGTTATAACGTATAAGGTTATGTAGCATTACGTTATAACGTATAACGTTATGTAGTATTACGATATAACGTATAACGTTATGTAGTTTTACGTTATAACGTATAACGTTATGTAGCATTACGATATAACGTTTAACGTTATGTAGTATTACGTTAGAACGTATAACGTTATGTAGCATTACGATATAACGTATAACGTTATGTAGCATTACCATATAACGTATAACGTTATGTAGCATTACGATATAACGTATAACGTTATGTAGTATTACGTTATAACGTATAACGTTATGTAGTATTACGTTATAACGTATAACGTTATGTAGTATTACGATATAACGTATAACGTTATGTAGTATTACGTTATAACGTATAACGTTATGTAGGATTACGATATAACGTATAACGTTATGTAGTATTACGTTATAACGTATAACGTTATGTAGCATTACCATATAACGTATAACGTTATGTAGCATTACGATATAACGTATAACGTTATGCAGCATTACCATATAACGTATAACGTTATGTAGCATTACGATATAACGTATAACGTTATGTAGTATTACGTTATAACGTATAACGTTATGTAGTATTACGTTATAACGTATAACGTTATGTAGTATTACGATATAACGTATAACGTTATGTAGTATTACGTTATAACGTATAACGTTATGTAGGATTACGATATAACGTATAACGTTATGTAGTATTACGTTATAACGTATAACGTTATGTAGCATTACCATATAACGTATAACGTTATGTAGCATTACGATATAACGTATAACGTTATGTAGCATTACCATATAACGTATAACGTTATGTAGTATTACGTTATAACGTATAACGTATGTAGTATTACGATATAACGTATAACGTTATGTAGTATTACGTTATAACGTATAACGTTATGTAGCATTACGTTATAACGTATAACGTTATGTAGTAATTACGATATAACGTATAACGTTATGTAGTATTACGTTATAACGTATAACGTTATGTAGTATTACGTTATAACGTATAACGTTATGTAGTATTACGATATAACGTATAACGTTATGTAGTATTAGGTATAACGTATAACGTTATGTAGCACTACGATATAACGTATAACGTCATGTAGTATTACGTTAGAACGTATAACGTTATGTAGCATTACGATATAACGTATAACGTTATGTAGCATTACGATATAACGTATAACGTTATGTAGCATTACCATATAACGTATAACGTTATGTAGCATTACGATATAACGTATAACGTTATGTAGTATTACGTTATAACGTATAACGTTATGTAGTATTACGTTATAACGTATACGTTATGTAGCATTACCATATAACGTATAACGTTATGTAGCATTACGATATAACGTATAACGTTATGTAGCATTACGATATAACGTATAACGGTTATGTAGCATTACCATATAACGTATAACGTTATGTAGCATTACGATATAACGTATAACGTTATGTAGTATTACGTTATAACGTATAACGTTATGTAGTATTACGATATAACGTATAACGTTATGTAGTATTAGGTTATAACGTATAACGTTATGTAGCACTACGATATAACGTATAACGTCATGTAGTATTACGTTAGAACGTATAACGTTATGTAGCATTACGATATAACGTATAACGTTATGTAGTATTACGTTATAACGTATAACGTTATGTAGGATTACGATATAACGTATAACGTTATGTAGTATTACGTTATAACGTATAACGTTATGTAGCATTACCATATAACGTATAACGTTATGTAGCATTACGATATAACGTATAACGTTATGCAGCATTACCATATAACGTATAACGTTATGTAGCATTACGATATAACGTATAACGTTATGTAGTATTACGTTATAACGTATAACGTTATGTAGTATTACGTTATAACGTATAACGTTATGTAGTATTACGATATAACGTATAACGTTATGTAGTATTACGTTATAACGTATAACGTTATGTAGGATTACGATATAACGTATAACGTTATGTAGTATTACGTTATAACGTATAACGTTATGTAGCATTACCATATAACGTATAACGTTATGTAGCATTACGATATAACGTATAACGTTATGTAGCATTACCATATAACGTATAACGTTATGTAGTATTACGTTATAACGTATAACGTTATGTAGTATTACGATATAACGTATAACGTTATGTAGTATTACGTTATAACGTATAACGTTATGTAGCATTACGTTATAACGTATAACGTTATGTAGTATTACGATATAACGTATAACGTTATGTAGTATTACGTTATAACGTATAACGTTATGTAGTATTACGTTATAACGTATAACGTTATGTAGTATTACGATATAACGTATAACGTTATGTAGTATTAGGTTATAACGTATAACGTTATGTAGCACTACGATATAACGTATAACGTCATGTAGTATTACCTTAGAACGTATAACGTTATGTAGCATTACGATATAACGTATAACGTTATGTAGCATTACGATATAACGTATAACGTTATGTAGCATTACCATATAACGTATAACGTTATGTAGCATTACGATATAGCGTATAACGTTATGTAGTATTACGTTATAACGTATAACGTTATGTAGTATTACGTTAGAACGTATAACGTTATGTAGCATTACGTTATAACGTATAACGTTATGTAGCATTACCATATAACGTATAACGTTATGTAGCATTACGATATAACGTATAACGTTATGTAGCATTACGATATAACGTATAACGTTATGTAGCATTACGATATAACGTATAACGTTATGTAGTATTACGTTATAACGTATAACGTTATGTAGCATTACCATATAAAGTATAACGTTATGTAGTATTACGTTATAACGTATAACGTTATGTAGGATTACGATATAACGTATAACGTTATGTAGTATTACGTTATAACGTATAACGTTATGTAGCATTACCATATAAAGTATAACGTTATGTAGTATTACGTTATAACGTATAACGTTATGTAGCATTACGATATAACGTATAACGTTATGTAGCATTACGTTATAACGTATAACGTTATGTAGTATTACGTTATAACGTATAACGTTATGTAGTATTACGATATAACGTATAACGTTATGTAGTATTACGTTATAACGCATAACGTTATGTAGCATTACGTTATAACGTATAACGTTATGTAGTATTACGATATAACATATAACGTTATGTAGTATTACGTTATAACGTATAACGTTATGTAGTATTACGTTACAACGTATAACGTTATGTAGTATTACGATATAACGTATAACGTTATGTAGTATTACGTTATAACGTATAACGTTATGTAGCACTACGATATAACGTATAACGTCATGTAGTATTACGTTAGAACGTATAACGTTATGTAGCATTACGATATAACGTATAACGTTATGTAGTATTACGTTATAACGTATAACGTTATGTAGTATTACGTTACAACGTATAACGTTATGTAGTATTACGATATAACGTATAACGTTATGTAGTATTACGTTATAACGTATAACGTTATGTAGCACTACGATATAACGTATAACGTCATGTAGTATTACGTTAGAACGTATAACGTTATGTAGCATTACGATATAACGTATAACGTTATGTAGCATTACGATATAACGTATAACGTTATGTAGCATTACGATATAACGTATAACGTTATGTAGCATTACGATATAACGTATAACGTTATGTAGCATTACGTTATAACGTATAACGTTATGTAGCATTACGTTATAACGTATAACGTTATGTAGCATTACGATATAACGTATAACGTTATGTAGCATTACCATATAACGTATAACGTTATGTAGCATTACGATATAACGTATAACGTTATGTAGTATTACGTTATAACGTATAACGTTAGGAAGTATTACGTTATAACGTATAACGTTATGTAGTATTACGATATAACGTATAACGTTATGTAGTATTACGTTATAACGTATAACGTTATGTAGGATTACGATATAACGTATAACGTTATGTAGTATTACGTTATAACGTATAACGTTATGTTGCATTACCATATAACGTATAACGTTATGTAGCATTACGATATAACGTATAACGTTATGCAGCATTACCATATAACGTATAACGTTATGTAGCATTACGATATAACGTATAACGTTATGTAGTATTACGTTATAACGTATAACGTTATGTAGTATTACGTTATAACGTATAACGTTATGTAGTATTACGATATAACGTATAACGTTATGTAGCACTACGATATAACGTATAACGTCATGTAGTATTACGTTAGAACGTATAACGTTATGTAGCATTACGATATATCGTATAACGTTATGTAGCATTACGATATAACGTATAACGTTATGTAGCATTACGATATAACGTATAACGTTATGTAGCATTACGATATAACGTATAACGTTATGTAGCATTACGTTGTAACGTATAACGTTATGTAGCATTACGTTATAACGTATAACGTTATGTAGCATTACGATATAACGTATAACGTTATGTAGCATTACCATATAACGTATAACGTTATGTAGCATTACGATATAACGTATAACGTTATGTAGTATTACGTTATAACGTATAACGTTAGGAAGTATTACGTTATAACGTATAACGTTATGTAGTATTACGATATAACGTATAACGTTATGTAGTATTACGTTATAACGTATAACGTTATGTAGGATTACGATATAACGTATAACGTTATGTAGTATTACGTTATAACGTATAACGTTATGTTGCATTACCATATAACGTATAACGTTATGTAGCATTACGATATAACGTATAACGTTATGCAGCATTACCATATAACGTATAACGTTATGTAGCATTACGATATAACGTATAACGTTATGTAGTATTACGTTATAACGTATAACGTTATGTAGTATTACGTTATAACGTATAACGTTATGTAGTATTACGATATAACGTATAACGTTATGTAGTATTACGTTGTAACGTATAACGTTATGTAGGATTACGATATAACGTATAACGTTATGTAGTATTACGTTATAACGTATAACGTTATGTAGCATTACCATATAACGTATAACGTTATGTAGCATTACGATATAACGTATAACGTTATGTAGCATTACCATATAACGTATAACGTTATGTAGTATTACGTTATAACGTATAACGTTATGTAGTATTACGATATAACGTATAACGTTATGTAGTATTACGTTATAACGTATAACGTTATGTAGCATTACGTTATAACGTATAACGTTATGTAGTATTACGATATAACGCATAACGTTATGTAGTATTACGTTACAACGTATAACGATATGTAGCATTACGATATAACGTATAACGTTATGTAGTATTACGTTATAACTTAGAACGTTATGTAGCATTACGTTATAACGTATAACGTTATGTAGCATTACGATATAACGTATAACGTTATGTAGTATTACGTTATAACGTATAACGTTATGTAGCATTACGATATAACGTATAACGTTATGTATCATTACCATATAACGTATAACGTTATGTAGCATTACGATATAACGTATAACGTTATGTAGCATTACCATATAACGTATAACGTTATGTAGCATTACGATATAACGTATAACGTTATGTAGTATTACGTTATAACGTATAACGTTATGTAGTATTACGATACAACGTATAACGTTATGTAGTATTACGTTATAACGTATAACGTAATGTATTATTACGTTATAACGTATAACGTTATGTAGCATTACGATATAACGTATAACGTTATGTATCATTACCATATAACGTATAACGTTATGTAGCATTACGATATAACGTATAACGTTATGTAGCATTACCATATAACGTATAACGTTATGTAGCTTTACGATATAACGTATAACGTTATGTAGTATTACGTTATAACGTATAACGTTATGTAGTATTACGTTACAACGTATAACGATATGTAGCATTACGATATAACGTATAACGTTATGTAGTATTACGTTATAACTTAGAACGTTATGTAGCATTACGTTATAACGTATAACGTTATGTAGCATTACGATATAACGTATAACGTTATGTAGCATTACGATATAACGTATAACGTTATGTAGCATTACGTTATAACGTATAACGTTATGTAGCATTACGTTATAACGTATAACGTTATGTAGCATTACGATATAACGTATAACGTTATGTAGCATTACCATATAACGTATAACGTTATGTAGCATTACGATATAACGTATAACGTTATGTAGTATTACGTTATAACGTATAACGTTAGGAAGTATTACGTTATAACGCATAACGCTATGTAGTATTACGATATAACGTATAACGTTATGTAGTATTACGTTATAACGTATAACGTAATGTATTATTACGTTATAACGTATAACGTTATGTAGTATTACGATATAACGTATAACGTTATGTAGTGTTACTTTATAACGTATAACGTTATGTAGGATTACGATATAACGTATAACGTTATGTAGTATTACGTTATAACGTATAACGTTATGTAGTATTACGATATAGCGTATAACGTTATGTAGTATTACGTTATAACGTATAACGTTATGTAGTATTACGTTATAACGTATAACGTTATGTAGTATTACGATATAACGTATAACGTTATGTAGTATTACGTTATAACGTATAACGTTATGTAGGATTACGACATAACGTATAACGTTATGTAGTATTACGTTATAACGTATAACGTTATGTAGCATTACCATATAACGTATAACGTTATGTAGTATTACGTTATAACGTATAACGTTATGTAGTATTACGTTACAACGTATAACGATATGTAGCATTACGATATAACGTATAACGTTATGTAGTATTACGTTATAACTTAGAACGTTATGTAGCATTACGTTATAACGTATAACGTTATGTAGCATTACGATATAACGTATAACGTTATGTAGTATTACGTTATAACGTATAACGTTATGTAGCATTACGATATAACGTATAACGTTATGTATCATTACCATATAACGTATAACGTTATGTAGCATTACGATATAACGTATAACTTTATGTAGTATTACGTTATAACGTATAACGTTATGTAGCATTACGATATAACGCATAACGTTATGTAGCATTACGATATAACGTATAACGTTATGTATCATTACCATATAACGTATAACGTTATGTAGCATTACGATATAACGTATAACTTTATGTAGTACTACGTTATAACGTATAACGTTATGTAGCATTACGATATAACGTATAACGTTATGTATCATTACCATATAACGTATAACGTTATGTAGCATTACGATATAACGTATAACGTTATGTAGCATTACCATATAACGTATAACGTTACGTAGCATTACGATATAACGTATAACGTTATGTAGTATTACGTTATAACGTGTAACGTTATGTAGTATTACGTTACAACGTATAACGATATGTAGCATTACGTTATAACGTATAACGTTATGTATTATTACGTTATAACGTATAACGTTATGTAGCATTACGTTATAACGTATAACGTTATGTAGCATTACGTTATAACGTTTACCGTTATGTAGCATTACGTTATAACGTATAACGTTATGTAGCATTACGTTATAACGTATAACGTTATGTAGTATTACGATATAACGTATAACGTTATGTAGTATTACGTTATAACGTATAACGTTATGTAGTATTACTTTATAACGTATAACGTTATGTAGGATTACGATATAACGTATAACGTTATGTAGTATTACGTTATAACGTATAACGTTATGTAGTATTACGATATAGCGTATAACGTTATGTAGTATTACGTTATAACGTATAACGTTATGTAGTATTACGTTATAACGTATAACGTTATGTAGTATTACGATATAACGTATAACGTTATGTAGTATTACGTTATAACGTATAACATTATGTAGTATTACGATATAACGTATAACGTTATGTAGTATTACGTTATAACGTATAACGTTATGTAGGATTACGACATAACGTATAACGTTATGTAGTATCACGTTATAACGTATAACGTTATGTAGTATTACGATATAACGTATAACGTTATGTAGTATTACGTTATAACGTATAACGTTATGTAGCATTACGTTATAACGTATAACGTTATGTAGTAGTACTTTATAACGTATAACGTTATGTAGTATTACGTTATAACGTATAACGTTATGTAGTATTACGATATAACGTATAACGTTATGTAGTATTACGTTATAACGTATAACGTTATGTAGCATTACGTTATAACGTATAACGTTATGTAGTATTACGATATAACGTATAACGTTATGTAGTATTACGTTACAACGTATAACGTTATGCAGCATTACGATATAACGTATAAACTTATGTAGCATTACGATATTACGTATAACGTTATATAGTATTACGTAATAACGTATAACGTTATGTAGCATTACGATATAACGTATAACGTTATGTAGTATTACGATATAACGTATAACGTTATGTAGTATTACGTTATAACGTATAACGTTATGTAGCATTACGATATAACGTATAACGTTATGTAGTATTACGTTAGAACGTATAACGTTATGTAGCATTACGATATAACGTATAACGTTATGTAGCTTTACGATATAACGTATAACGTTATGTAGCATTACGATATAACGTATAACGTTATGTAGCATTACCATAGAACGTATAACGTTATGTAGCATTACCATATAACGTATAACGTTATGTAGCATTACGATATAACGTATAACGTTATGTAGTATTACGTTATAACGTATAACGTTATGTAGTATTACGATATAACGTATAACGTTATGTAGTATTACGTTATAACGTATAACGTTATGTAGGATTACGATATAACGTATAACGTTACGTAGCATTACGATATAACGTATAACGTTATGTATCATTAGCATATAACGTATAACGTTATGTAGCATTACGATATAACGTATAACTTTATGTAGTATTACGTTATAACGTATAACGTTATGTAGCATTACGATATAACGTATAACGTTATGTAGCATTACGATATAACGTATAACGTTATGTATCATTACCATATAACGTATAACGTTATGTAGCATTACGATATAACGTATAACTTTATGTAGTATTACGTTATAACGTATAACGTTATGTAGCATTACGATATAACGTATAACGTTATGTATCATTACCATATAACGTATAACGTTATGTAGCATTACGATATAACGTATAACGTTATGTAGTATTACGTTATAACGTATAACGTTATGTATCATTACCATATAACGTATAACGTTATGTAGCATTACGATATAACGTATAACTTTATGTAGTATTACGTTATAACGTATAACGTTATGTAGCATTACGATATAACGTATAACGTTATGTATCATTACCATATAACGTATAACGTTATGTAGCATTACGATATAACGTATAACGTTATGTAGTATTACGATATAACGTATAACGTTATGTAGTATTACGTTATAACGTATAACGTTATGTAGCATTACGATATAACGTATAACGTTATGTAGTATTACGTTAGAACGTATAACGTTATGTAGCATTACGATATAACGTATAACGTTATGTAGCATTACGATATAACGTATAACGTTATGTAGCATTACGATATAACGTATAACGTTATGTAGCATTACCATATAACGTATAACGTTATGTAGCATTACCATATAACGTATAACGTTATGTAGCATTACGATATAACGTATAACGTTATGTAGTATTACGTTATAACGTATAACGTTATGTAGTATTACGATATAACGTATAACGTTATGTAGTATTACGTTATAACGTATAACGTTATGTAGGATTACGATATAACGTATAACGTTATGTAGCATTACGTTATAACGTATAACGTTACGTAGCATTACCATATAAGGTATAACGTTATGTAGCATTACGATATAACGTATAACGTTATGTAGAATTACAATATAACGTATAACGTTATGTAGTAGTACGTTATAACGTATAACGTTATGTAGTATTACGTTATAACGTATAACGTTATGTAGTATTACGTTATAACGTATATCGTTATGTAGTATTACGTTATAACGTATAACGTTATGTAGTATTACGATATAACGTATAACGTTATGTAGTATTACGTTATAACATATAACGTTATGTAGCATTACGATATAACGTATAACGTTATGTAGTATTACGTTAGAACGTATATCGTTATGTAGCATTTCGATATAACGTATAACGTTATGTAGCATTACGATATAACGTATAACGTTATGTAGCATTACCATATAACGTATAACGTTATGTAGCATTACGATATTACGTATAACGTTATGTATATTACGTTAAAACGTATAACGTTATGTAGCATTACGATATAACGTATAACGTTATGTAGTATTACGTTATAACGTATAACGTTATGTAGTATTACGATATAACGTATAACGTTATGTAGTATTACGTTATAACATATAACGTTATGTAGCATTACGATATAACGTATAACGTTATATAGTATTACGTTAGAACGTATAACGTTATGTAGCATTTCGATATAACGTATAACGTTATGTAGCATTACGATATAACGTATAACGTTATGTAGCATTACCATATAACGTATAACGTTATGTAGCATTACGATATAACGTATAACGTTATGTAGTATTACGTTATAACGTATAACGTTATGTAGCATTACGATATAACGTATAACGTTATGTAGTATTACGTTATAACGTATAACGTTATGTAGTATTACGTTATAACGTATAACGTTATGTATCATTACCATATAACGTATAACGTTATGCAGCATTACGATATAACGTATAACGTTGTGTAGTATTACGTTATAACGTATAACGTTATGTAGCATTACGATATAACGTATAACGTTATGTATCATTACCATATAACGTATAACGTTATGTAGCATTACGATATAACGTATAACTTTATGTAGTATTACGTTATAACGTATAACGTTATGTAGCATTACGTTATAACGTATAACGTTATGTAGCATTACGATATAACGTATAACGTTATGTATCATTACCATATAACGTATAACGTTATGTAGCATTACGATATAACGTATAACTTTATGTAGTATTACACACACTCTATCAGATTGTTATGTAGCATTACGATATAACGTATAACGTTATGTAGCATTACAATATACGTATACGTTTATGTAGTAGTACGTTATAACGTATAACGTTATGTAGTATACGTTATAACGTATAACGTTATGTAGTATTACGATATAACGTATAACGTTATGTAGTATTACGTTATAACGTATATCGTTATGTAGTATTACGTTATAACGTATAACGTTATGTAGTATTACGATATAACGTATAACGTTATGTAGTATTACGTTATAACATATAACGTTATGTAGCATTACGATATAACGCATAACGTTATGTAGTATTACGTTATAACGAATAACGTTATGTAGCATTACGATATAAACGTATAACGTTATGTAGTATTACGTTATAACGTATAACGTTATGTAGTATTACGTTATAACGTATAACGTTATGTAGCATTACGATATAACGTATAACGTTATGTAGTATTACGTTATAACGTATAACGTTATGTAGGATTACGATATAACGTATAACGTTATGTAGTATTACGTTATAACGTATAACATTATGTAGCATTACCATATAACGTATAACGTTATGGAGTATTACGTTATAACGTATAACGTTATGTAGCATTACGATATAACGTATAACGTTATGTAGTATTACGTTATAACGTATAACGTTATGTAGTATTACGTTATAACGTGTAACGTTAAGTAGTATTACGATATAACGTATAACGTTATGTAGCATTACGATATAACGTATAACGTTATGTATCATTACCATATAACGTATAACGTTATGCAGCATTACGATATAACGTATAACGTTATGTAGTATTACGTTATAACGTATAACGTTATGTAGCATTACGATATAACGTATAACGTTATGTATCATTAGCATATAACGTATAACGTTATGTAGCATTACGATATAACGTATAACTTTATGTAGTATTACGTTATAACGTATAACGTTATGTAGCATTACGATATAACGTATAACGTTATGTAGCATTACGATATAACGTATAACGTTATGTATCATTACCATATAACGTATAACGTTATGTAGCATTACGATATAACGTATAACTTTATGTAGTATTACGTTATAACGTATAACGTTATGTAGCATTTACGATATAACGTATAACGTTATGTATCATTACCATATAACGTATAACGTTATGTAGCATTACGATATAACGTATAACGTTATGTAGTATTACGTTATAACGTATAACGTTATGTATCATTACAATATAACGTATAACGTTATGTAGCATTACGATATAACGTATAACGTTATGTAGTATTACGTTATAACGTATAACGTTATGTATCATTACCATATAACGTATAACGTTATGTAGCATTACGATATAACGTATAACTTTATGTAGTATTACGTTATAACGTATAACGTTATGTAGCATTACGATATAACGTATAACGTTATGTATCATTACCATATAACGTATAACGTTATGTAGCATTACGATATAACGTATAACGTTATGTAGTATTACGATATAACGTATAACGTTATGTAGTATTACGTTATAACGTATAACGTTATGTAGCATTACGATATAACGTATAACGTTATGTAGAATTACGTTAGAACGTATAACGTTATGTAGCATTACGATATAACGTATAACGTTATGTAGCATTACGATATAACGTATAACGTTATGTAGCATTACGATATAACGTATAACGTTATGTAGCACTACCATATAACGTATAACGTTATGTAGCATTACCATATAACGTATAACGTTATGTAGTATTACGTTATAACGTATAACGTTATGTAGTATTACGTTATAACGTATAACGTTATGTAGTATTTACGATATAACGTATAACGTTATGTAGTATTACGTTATAACGTATAACGTTATGTAGGATTACGATATAACGTATAACGTTATGTAGTATTACGTTATAACGTATAACGTTACGTAGCATTACCATATAACGTATAACGTTATGTATCATTAGCATATAACGTATAACGTTATGTAGCATTACGATATAACGTATAACTTTATGTAGTATTACCATATAACGTATAACGTTATGTAGCATTTCGATATAACGTATAACGTTATGTAGCATTACGATATAACGTATAACGTTATGTAGCATTACCATATAACGTATAACGTTATGTAGCATTACGATATAACGTATAACGATATGTAGTATACGTTATAACGTATAACGTTATGTGGCATTACGATATAACGTATAACGTTATGTAGTATTACGTTATAACGTATAACGTTATGTAGTATTACGTTATAACGTATAACGTTATGTAGTATTACGATATAACGTATAACGTTATGTAGTATTACGTTATAACGTATAACGTTATGTAGGATTACGATATAACGTATAACGTTATGTAGTATTACGTTATAACGTATAACATTATGTAGCATTACCATATAACGTATAACGTTATGTAGTATTACGTTATAACGTATAACGTTATGTAGCATTACGATATAACGTATAACGTTATGTAGTATTACGTTATAACGTATAACGTTATGTAGTATTACGTTATAACGTGTAACGTTATGTAGTATTACGTTACAACATATAACGTTATGTAGCATTACGATATAACGTATAACGTTATGTAGTATTACGTTAGAACGTATAACGTTATGTAGCATTACCATATAACGTATAACGTTATGTAGCATTACCATATAACGTATAACGTTATGTAGCATTACGATATAACGTATAACGTTATGTAGTATTACGTTATAACGTATAACGTTATGTAGTATTACGATATAACGTATAACGTTATGTAGTATTACGTTATAACGTATAACGTTATGTAGGATTACGATATAACGTATAACGTTATGTAGTATTACGTTATAACGTATAACGTTACGTAGCATTACCATATAACGTATAACGTTATGTAGCATTACGATATAACGTATAACGTTATGTAGAATTACAATATAACGTATAACGTTATGTAGTAGTACGTTATAACGTATAACGTTATGTAGTATTACGTTATAACGTATAACGTTATGTAATATTACGATATAACGTATATCGTTATGTAGTATTACGTTATAACGTATATCGTTATGTAGTATTACGTTATAACGTATAACGTTATGTAGTATTACGATATAACGTATAACGTTATGTAGTATTACGTTACAACATATAACGTTATGTAGCATTACGATATAACGTATAACGTTATGTAGTATTACGTTAGAACGTATAACGTTATGTAGCATTTCGATATAACGTATAACGTTATGTAGCATTACGATATAACGTATAACGTTATGTAGCATTACGTTATAACGTATAACGTTATGTAGCATTACGATATAACGTATAACGTTATGTAGTATTACGTTATAACGTATAACGTTATGTAGTATTACGATATAACGTATAACGTTATGTAGTATTACGTTATAACATATAACGTTATGTAGCATTACGATATAACGTATAACGTTATGTAGTATTACGTTAGAACGTATAACGTTATGTAGCATTTCGATATAACGTATAACGTTATGTAGCATTACGATATAACGTATAACGTTATGTAGCATTACCATATAACGTATAACGTTATGTAGCATTACGATATAACGTATAACGTTATGTAGTATTACGTTATAACGTATAACGTTATGTAGCATTACGATATAACGTATAACGTTATGTAGTATTACGTTATAACGTATAACGTTATGTAGTATTACGTTATAACGTATAACGTTATGTATCATTACCATATAACGTATAACGTTATGCAGCATTACGATATAACGTATAACGTTATGTAGTATTACGTTATAACGTATAACGTTATGTAGCATTACGATTTAACGTATAACGTTATGTATCATTACCATATAACGTATAACGTTATGTAGCATTACGATATAACGTATAACTTTATGTAGTATTACGTTATAACGTATAACGTTATGTAGCATTACGTTATAACGTATAACGTTATGTAGCATTACGATATAACGTATAACGTTATGTAGGATTACGACATAACGTATAACGTTATGTAGTATTACGTTATAACGTATAACGTTATGTAGCATTACCATATAACGTATAACGTTATGTAGTATTACGTTATAACGTATAACGTTATGTAGTATTACGTTACAACGTATAACGATATGTAGCATTACGATATAACGTATAACGTTATGTAGTATTACGTTATAACTTAGAACGTTATGTAGCATTACGTTATAACGTATAACGTTATGTAGCATTACGATATAACGTATAACGTTATGTAGTATTACGTTATAACGTATAACGTTATGTAGCATTACGATATAACGTATAACGTTATGTATCATTACCATATAACGTATAACGTTATGTAGCATTACGATATAACGTATAACTTTATGTAGTATTACGTTATAACGTATAACGTTATGTAGCATTACGATATAACGCATAACGTTATGTAGCATTACGATATAACGTATAACGTTATGTATCATTACCATATAACGTATAACGTTATGTAGCATTACGATATAACGTATAACTTTATGTAGTACTACGTTATAACGTATAACGTTATGTAGCATTACGATATAACGTATAACGTTATGTATCATTACCATATAACGTATAACGTTATGTAGCATTACGATATAACGTATAACGTTATGTAGCATTACCATATAACGTATAACGTTACGTAGCATTACGATATAACGTATAACGTTATGTAGTATTACGTTATAACGTGTAACGTTATGTAGTATTACGTTACAACGTATAACGATATGTAGCATTACGTTATAACGTATAACGTTATGTATTATTACGTTATAACGTATAACGTTATGTAGCATTACGTTATAACGTATAACGTTATGTAGCATTACGTTATAACGTTTACCGTTATGTAGCATTACGTTATAACGTATAACGTTATGTAGCATTACGTTATAACGTATAACGTTATGTAGTATTACGATATAACGTATAACGTTATGTAGTATTACGTTATAACGTATAACGTTATGTAGTATTACTTTATAACGTATAACGTTATGTAGGATTACGATATAACGTATAACGTTATGTAGTATTACGTTATAACGTATAACGTTATGTAGTATTACGATATAGCGTATAACGTTATGTAGTATTACGTTATAACGTATAACGTTATGTAGTATTACGTTATAACGTATAACGTTATGTAGTATTACGATATAACGTATAACGTTATGTAGTATTACGTTATAACGTATAACATTATGTAGTATTACGATATAACGTATAACGTTATGTAGTATTACGTTATAACGTATAACGTTATGTAGGATTACGACATAACGTATAACGTTATGTAGTATCACGTTATAACGTATAACGTTATGTAGTATTACGATATAACGTATAACGTTATGTAGTATTACGTTATAACGTATAACGTTATGTAGTATTACGTTATAACGTATAACGTTATGTAGCATTACGATATAACGTATAACGTTATGTATCATTACCATATAACGTATAACGTTATGTAGCATTACGATATAACGTATAACGTTATGTAGTATTACGTTATAACGTATAACGTTATGTATCATTACCATATAACGTATAACGTTATGTAGCATTACGATATAACGTATAACTTTATGTAGTATTACGTTATAACGTATAACGTTATGTAGCATTACGATATAACGTATAACGTTATGTATCATTACCATATAACGTATAACGTTATGTAGCATTACGATATAACGTATAACGTTATGTAGTATTACGATATAACGTATAACGTTATGTAGTATTACGTTATAACGTATAACGTTATGTAGCATTACGATATAACGTATAACGTTATGTAGTATTACGTTAGAACGTATAACGTTATGTAGCATTACGATATAACGTATAACGTTATGTAGCATTACGATATAACGTATAACGTTATGTAGCATTACGATATAACGTATAACGTTATGTAGCATTACCATATAACGTATAACGTTATGTAGCATTACCATATAACGTATAACGTTATGTAGCATTACGATATAACGTATAACGTTATGTAGTATTACGTTATAACGTATAACGTTATGTAGTATTACGATATAACGTATAACGTTATGTAGTATTACGTTATAACGTATAACGTTATGTAGGATTACGATATAACGTATAACGTTATGTAGCATTACGTTATAACGTATAACGTTACGTAGCATTACCATATAAGGTATAACGTTATGTAGCATTACGATATAACGTATAACGTTATGTAGAATTACAATATAACGTATAACGTTATGTAGTAGTACGTTATAACGTATAACGTTATGTAGTATTACGTTATAACGTATAACGTTATGTAGTATTACGTTATAACGTATATCGTTATGTAGTATTACGTTATAACGTATAACGTTATGTAGTATTACGATATAACGTATAACGTTATGTAGTATTACGTTATAACATATAACGTTATGTAGCATTACGATATAACGTATAACGTTATGTAGTATTACGTTAGAACGTATATCGTTATGTAGCATTTCGATATAACGTATAACGTTATGTAGCATTACGATATAACGTATAACGTTATGTAGCATTACCATATAACGTATAACGTTATGTAGCATTACGATATTACGTATAACGTTATGTATATTACGTTAAAACGTATAACGTTATGTAGCATTACGATATAACGTATAACGTTATGTAGTATTACGTTATAACGTATAACGTTATGTAGTATTACGATATAACGTATAACGTTATGTAGTATTACGTTATAACATATAACGTTATGTAGCATTACGATATAACGTATAACGTTATATAGTATTACGTTAGAACGTATAACGTTATGTAGCATTTCGATATAACGTATAACGTTATGTAGCATTACGATATAACGTATAACGTTATGTAGCATTACCATATAACGTATAACGTTATGTAGCATTACGATATAACGTATAACGTTATGTAGTATTACGTTATAACGTATAACGTTATGTAGCATTACGATATAACGTATAACGTTATGTAGTATTACGTTATAACGTATAACGTTATGTAGTATTACGTTATAACGTATAACGTTATGTATCATTACCATATAACGTATAACGTTATGCAGCATTACGATATAACGTATAACGTTATGTAGTATTACGTTATAACGTATAACGTTATGTAGCATTACGATATAACGTATAACGTTATGTATCATTACCATATAACGTATAACGTTATGTAGCATTACGATATAACGTATAACTTTATGTAGTATTACGTTATAACGTATAACGTTATGTAGCATTACGTTATAACGTATAACGTTATGTAGCATTACGATATAACGTATAACGTTATGAATCATTACCATATAACGTATAACGTTATGTAGCATTACGATATAACGTATAACTTTATGTAGTATTACGTTATAACGTATAACGTTATGTAGCATTACGATATAACGTATAACGTTATGTAGCATTACAATATAACGTATAACGTTATGTAGTAGTACGTTATAACGTATAACGTTATGTAGTATTACGTTATAACGTATAACGTTATGTAGTATTACGATATAACGTATAACGTTATGTAGTATTACGTTATAACGTATATCGTTATGTAGTATTACGTTATAACGTATAACGTTATGTAGTATTACGATATAACGTATAACGTTATGTAGTATTACGTTATAACATATAACGTTATGTAGCATTACGATATAACGCATAACGTTATGTAGTATTACGTTATAACGAATAACGTTATGTAGCATTACGATATAACGTATAACGTTATGTAGTATTACGTTATAACGTATAACGTTATGTAGTATTACGTTATAACGTATAACGTTATGTAGCATTACGATATAACGTATAACGTTATGTAGTATTACGTTATAACGTATAACGTTATGTAGGATTACGATATAACGTATAACGTTATGTAGTATTACGTTATAACGTATAACATTATGTAGCATTACCATATAACGTATAACGTTATGGAGTATTACGTTATAACGTATAACGTTATGTAGCATTACGATATAACGTATAACGTTATGTAGTATTACGTTATAACGTATAACGTTATGTAGTATTACGTTATAACGTGTAACGTTAAGTAGTATTACGATATAACGTATAACGTTATGTAGCATTACGATATAACGTATAACGTTATGTATCATTACCATATAACGTATAACGTTATGCAGCATTACGATATAACGTATAACGTTATGTAGTATTACGTTATAACGTATAACGTTATGTAGCATTACGATATAACGTATAACGTTATGTATCATTAGCATATAACGTATAACGTTATGTAGCATTACGATATAACGTATAACTTTATGTAGTATTACGTTATAACGTATAACGTTATGTAGCATTACGATATAACGTATAACGTTATGTAGCATTACGATATAACGTATAACGTTATGTATCATTACCATATAACGTATAACGTTATGTAGCATTACGATATAACGTATAACTTTATGTAGTATTACGTTATAACGTATAACGTTATGTAGCATTACGATATAACGTATAACGTTATGTATCGTTACCATATAACGTATAACGTTATGTAGCATTACGATATAACGTATAACGTTATGTAGTATTACGTTATAACGTATAACGTTATGTATCATTACAATATAACGTATAACGTTATGTAGCATTACGATATAACGTATAACGTTATGTAGTATTACGTTATAACGTATAACGTTATGTATCATTACCATATAACGTATAACGTTATGTAGCATTACGATATAACGTATAACTTTATGTAGTATTACGTTATAACGTATAACGTTATGTAGCATTACGATATAACGTATAACGTTATGTATCATTACCATATAACGTATAACGTTATGTAGCATTACGATATAACGTATAACGTTATGTAGTATTACGATATAACGTATAACGTTATGTAGTATTACGTTATAACGTATAACGTTATGTAGCATTACGATATAACGTATAACGTTATGTAGAATTACGTTAGAACGTATAACGTTATGTAGCATTACGATATAACGTATAACGTTATGTAGCATTACGATATAACGTATAACGTTATGTAGCATTACGATATAACGTATAACGTTATGTAGCACTACCATATAACGTATAACGTTATGTAGCATTACCATATAACGTATAACGTTATGTAGTATTACGTTATAACGTATAACGTTATGTAGTATTACGTTATAACGTATAACGTTATGTAGTATTACGATATAACGTATAACGTTATGTAGTATTACGTTATAACGTATAACGTTATGTAGGATTACGATATAACGTATAACGTTATGTAGTATTACGTTATAACGTATAACGTTACGTAGCATTACCATATAACGTATAACGTTATGTATCATTAGCATATAACGTATAACGTTATGTAGCATTACGATATAACGTATAACTTTATGTAGTATTACCATATAACGTATAACGTTATGTAGCATTTCGATATAACGTATAACGTTATGTAGCATTACGATATAACGTATAACGTTATGTAGCATTACCATATAACGTATAACGTTATGTAGCATTACGATATAACGTATAACGATATGTAGTATTACGTTATAACGTATAACGTTATGTGGCATTACGATATAACGTATAACGTTATGTAGTATTACGTTATAACGTATAACGTTATGTAGTATTACGTTATAACGTATAACGTTATGTAGTATTACGATATAACGTATAACGTTATGTAGTATTACGTTATAACGTATAACGTTATGTAGGATTACGATATAACGTATAACGTTATGTAGTATTACGTTATAACGTATAACATTATGTAGCATTACCATATAACGTATAACGTTATGTAGTATTACGTTATAACGTATAACGTTATGTAGCATTACGATATAACGTATAACGTTATGTAGTATTACGTTATACGTATAACGTTATGTAGTATTACGTTATAACGTGTAACGTTATGTAGTATTACGTTACAACATATACGTTATGTAGCATTACGATATAACGTATAACGTTATGTAGTATTACGTTAGAACGTATAACGTTATGTAGCATTACCATATAACGTATAACGTTATGTAGCATTACCATATAACGTATAACGTTATGTAGCATTACGATATAACGTATAACGTATGTAGTATTACGTTATAACGTATAACGTTATGTAGTATTACGATATAACGTATAACGTTATGTAGTATTACGTTATAACGTATAACGTTATGTAGGATTACGATATAACGTATAACGTTATGTAGTATTACGTTATAACGTATAACGTTACGTAGCATTACCATATAACGTATAACGTTATGTAGCATTACGATATAACGTATAACGTTATGTAGAATTACAATATAACGTATAACGTTATGTAGTAGTACGTTATAACGTATAACGTTATGTAGTATTACGTTATAACGTATAACGTTATGTAATATTACGATATAACGTATATCGTTATGTAGTATTACGTTATAACGTATATCGTTATGTAGTATTACGTTATAACGTATAACGTTATGTAGTATTACGATATAACGTATAACGTTATGTAGTATTACGTTACAACATATAACGTTATGTAGCATTACGATATAACGTATAACGTTATGTAGTATTACGTTAGAACGTATAAACGTTATGTAGCATTTCGATATAACGTATAACGTTATGTAGCATTACGATATAACGTATAACGTTATGTAGCATTACGTTATAACGTATAACGTTATGTAGCATTACGATATAACGTATAACGTTATGTAGTATTACGTTATAACGTATAACGTTATGTAGTATTACGATATAACGTATAACGTTATGTAGTATTACGTTATAACATATAACGTTATGTAGCATTACGATATAACGTATAACGTTATGTAGTATTACGTTAGAACGTATAACGTTATGTAGCATTTCGATATAACGTATAACGTTATGTAGCATTACGATATAACGTATAACGTTATGTAGCATTACCATATAACGTATAACGTTATGTAGCATTACGATATAACGTATAACGTTATGTAGTATTACGTTATAACGTATAACGTTATGTAGCATTACGATATAACGTATAACGTTATGTAGTATTACGTTATAACGTATAACGTTATGTAGTATTACGTTATAACGTATAACGTTATGTATCATTACCATATAACGTATAACGTTATGCAGCATTACGATATAACGTATAACGTTATGTAGTATTACGTTATAACGTATAACGTTATGTAGCATTACGATATAACGTATAACGTTATGTATCATTACCATATAACGTATAACGTTATGTAGCATTACGATATAAAGTATAACTTTATGTAGTATTACGTTATAACGTATAACGTTATGTAGCATTACGTTATAACGTATAACGTTATGTAGCATTACGATATAACGTATAACGTTATGTAGCATTACGTTATAACGTATAACGTTATGTAGCATTACGATATAACGTATAACGTTATGTAGTATTACGTTATAACGTATAACGTTATGTAGTATTACGATATAAGTATAACGTTATGTAGTATTACGTTATAACATATAACGTTATGTAGCATTACGATATAACGTATAACGTTATGTAGTATTACGTTAGAACGTATAACGTTATGTAGCATTTCGATATAACGTATAACGTTATGTAGCATTACGATATAACGTATAACGTTATGTAGCATTACCATATAACGTATAACGTTATGTAGCATTACGATATAACGTATAACGTTATGTAGTATTACGTTATAGCGTATAACGTTATGTAGCATTACCATATAACGTATAACGTTATGTAGCATTACGATATAACGTATAACGTTATGTAGTATTACGTTAGAACGTATAACGTTATGTAGCATTACGATATAACGTATAACGTTATGTAGCATTACGTTATAACGTATAACGTTATGTAGCATTACGATATAACGTATAACGTTATGTAGTATTACGTTATAACGTATAACGTTATGTAGTATTACGATATAACGTATAACGTTATGTAGTATTACGTTATAACATATAACGTTATGTAGCATTACGATATAACGTATAACGTTATGTAGTATTACGTTAGAACCTATAACGTTATGTAGCATTTCGATATAACGTATAACGTTATGTAGCATTACGATATAACGTATAACGTTATGTAGCATTACCATATAACGTATAACGTTATGTAGGATTACGATATAACGTATAACGTTATGTAGTATTACGTTATAACGTATAACATTATGTAGCATTACCATATAACGTATAACGTTATGTAGTATTACGTTAGAACGTATAACGTTATGTAGCATTACGATATAACGTATAACGTTATGTAGTATTACGTTATAACGTATAACGTTATGTAGTATTACGTTATAACGTGTAACGTTAAGTAGTATTACGATATAACGTATAACGTTATGTAGCATTACGATATAACGTATAACGTTATGTATCATTACCATATAACGTATAACGTTATGCAGCATTACGATATAACGTATAACGTTATGTAGTATTACGTTATAACGTATAACGTTATGTAGCATTACGATATAACGTATAACGTTATGTATCATTAGCAGATAACGTATAACGTTATGTAGCATTACGATATAACGTATAACTTTATGTAGTATTACGTTATAACGTATAACGTTATGTAGCATTACGATATAACGTATAACGTTATGTAGCATTACGATATAACGTATAACGTTATGTATCATTACCATATAACGTATAACGTTATGTAGTATTACGTTATAACGTATAACGTTATGTAGCATTACGATATAACATATAACGTTATGTAGCATTACGATATAACGTATAACGTTATGTAGTATTACGTTAGAACGTATAACGTTATGTAGCATTTCGATATAACGTATAACGTTATGTAGCATTACGATATAACGTATAACGTTATGTAGCATTACCATATAACGTATAACGTTATGTAGCATTACGATATAACGTATAACGTTATGTAGTATTACGTTATAGCGTATAACGTTATGTAGCATTACGATATAACGTATAACGTTATGTAGTATTACGTTATAACGTATAACGTTATGTAGTATTACGTTATAACGTATAACGTTATGTATCATTACCATATAACGTATAACGTTATGCAGCATTACGATATAACGTATAACGTTATGTAGTATTACGTTATAACGTATAACGTTATGTAGCATTACGATATAACGTATAACGTTATGTAGCATTACGATATAACGTATAACGATATGTAGTATTACGTTAGAACGTATAACGTTATGTAGCATTACGATATAACGTATAACGTTATGTAGCATTACGTTATAACGTATAACGTTATGTAGCATTACGATATACGTCATATCGTAATGCTACATAACGTTATACGTTATAACGTAATGCTACATAACGTTATACGTTATATCGTAATGCTACATAACGTTATACGTTCTAACGTAATACTACATATCGTTATACGTTATATCGTAATGCTACATAACGTTATACGTTATATCGTAATGCTACATAACGTTATACGTTATAACGTAATACTACATAACGTTATACGTTATATCGTAATGCTGCATAACGTTATACGTTATATGGTAATGATACATAACGTTATACGTTATAACGTAATACTACATAACGTTATACGTTATAACGTAATACTACATAACGTTATACGTTATATCGTAATGCTACATAACGTTTATACGCTATAACGTAATACTACATAACGTTATACGTTATATCGTAATGCTACATAACGTTATACGTTATATGGTAATGCTACATAACGTTATACGTTATATCGTAATGCTACATAACGTTATACGTTATATCGAATGCTACATAACGTTATACGTTCTAACGTAATACTACATAACGTTATACGTTATATCGTAATGCTACATAACGTTATATGTTATATCGTAATGCTACATAACGTTATACGTTATAACGTATTACTACATAACGTTATACGTTATATGGTAATGATACATAACGTTATACGTTATATCGTAATGCTACATAACGTTATACGTTATATCGTAATGCTACATAACGTTATACGTTATAACGTAATACTACATAAAGTTATACGTTATATCGTAATGCTACATAACGTTATACGTTATCTGCTAATGATACATAACGTTATACGTTATATCGTAATGCTACATAACGTTATACGTTATAACGTAATACTACATAACGTTATACGTTATATCGTAATGCTGCATAACGTTATACGTTATATGGTAATGATACATAACGTTATACGTTATATCGTAATGCTACATAACGTTATACGTTATATCGTAATACTACTTAACGTTACACGTTATAACGTAATACTACATAACGTTATACGTTATAACGTAATACTACATAACGTTATACGTTATATCGTAATGCTACATAACGTTATACGTTCTAACGTAATACTACATAACGTTATACGTTATATGGTAATGCTACATAATGTTATACGTTATAACGTAATACTACATAACGTTATACGTTATATCGTAATCCTACATAACGTTATACGTTATATGGTAATGCTACATAACGTTATACGTTATATCGTAATGCTACATAACGTTATACGTTATATCGAAATGCTACATAACGTTATAGGTTCTAACGTAATACTACATAACGTTATACGTTATATCGTAATGCTACATAACGTTATATGTTATAACGTAATACTACATAACGTTATACGTTATATCGTAATACTACATAACGTTATACGTTATAACGTAATACTACATAACGTTATACGTTATATCGTAATGCTACATAACGTTATACGTTATAACGTAATGCTACATAACGTTATACGTTATATCGTAATGCTACATAACGTTATACGTTCTAACGTAATACTACATAACGTTATACGTTATATCGTAATGCTACATAACGTTATACGTTATATGGTAATGCTACATAACGTTATACGCTATAACGTAATACTACATAACGTTATACGTTATATCGTAATGCTACATAACGTTATACGTTATATGGTAATGCTACATAACGTTATACGTTATATCGTAATGCTACATAACGTTATACGTTATATCGAAATGCTACATAACGTTATACGTTCTAACGTAATACTACATAACGTTATACGTTATATCGTAATGCTACATAACGTTATATGTTATAACGTAATACTACATAACGTTATACGTTATATCGTAATACTACATAACGTTATACGTTATAACGTAATACTACATAACGTTATACGTTATTATCGTAATGCTACATAACGTTATACGTTATAACGTAATGCTACATAACGTTATACGTTATATCGTAATGCTACATAACGTTATACGTTATAACGTAATGCTACATAACGTTATACGTTATAACGTAATACTACATAAAGTTATACGTTATATCGTAATGCTACATAACGTTATACGTTATATGGTAATGATACATAACGTTATACGTTATATCGTAATGCTACATAACGTTATACGTTATAACGTAATACTACATAACGTTATACGTTATATCGTAATGCTGCATAACGTTATACGTTATATGGTAATGATACATAACGTTATACGTTATAACGTAATACTACATAACGTTATACGTTATAACGTAATACTACATAACGTTATACGTTATATCGTAATGCTACATAACGTTATACGTTATAACGTAATACTACATAACGTTATACGTTATATCGTAATGCTACATAACGTTATACGTTATATGGTAATGCTACATAACGTTATACGTTATATCGTAATGCTACATAACGTTATACGTTATATCGAAATGCTACATAACGTTATACGTTCTAACGTAATACTACATAACGTTATACGTTATATCGTAATGCTACATA
The DNA here is from genome assembly GCA_936014575.1 of Bombus lapidarius. Lineage (NCBI taxonomy): Eukaryota > Metazoa > Arthropoda > Insecta > Hymenoptera > Apidae > Bombus > Bombus lapidarius. Next base: position 42,443 of record CAKXZU010000635.1, read on the forward strand.
ACGTTATATGTTATAACGTAATACTACATAACGTTATACGTTATATCGTAATACTACATAACGTTATACGTTATAACGTAATACTACATAACGTTATACGTTATATCGTAATGCTACATAACGTTATACGTTATAACGTAATGCTACATAACGTTATACGTTATATCGTAATGCTACATAACGTTATACGTTATATCGAAATGCTACATAACGTTATACGTTCTAACGTAATACTACATAACGTTATACGTTATATCGTAATGCTACATAACGTTATATGTTGTAACGTAATACTACATAACGTTATACGTTATATCGTAATACTACATAACGTTATACGTTATAACGTAATACTACATAACGATATACGTTATAACGTAATACTACATAACGATATACGTTATATCGTAATATTACATAACGTTATACGTTATAACGTAATACTACATAACGTTATACGTTATAACGTACTACTACATAACGTTATACGTTATATTGTAATTCTACATAACGTTATACGTTATATCGTAATGCTACATAACGTTATACGTTATATGGTAATGCTACGTAACGTTATACGTTATAACGTAATACTACATAACGTTATACGTTATATCGTAATCCTACATAACGTTATACGTTATAACGTAATACTACATAACGTTATACGTTATATCGTAATACTACATAACGTTATACGTTATAACGTAATACTACATAACGTTATACGTTATATCGTAATGCTACATAACGTTATACGTTATATGGTAATGCTACATAACGTTATACGTTATATGGTAATGCTACATAACGTTATACGTTCTAACGTAATACTACATAACGTTATACGTTATATCGTAATGCTACATAACGTTATATGTTGTAACGTAATACTACATAACGTTACACGTTATAACGTAATACTACATAACGTTATACGTTATAACGTAATACTACATAACGTTATACGTTATATCGTAATGCTACATAACGTTATACGTTATAACGTAATACTACATAACGTTATACGTTATATGGTAATGCTACATAATGTTATACGTTATAACGTAATACTACATAACGTTATACGTTATATCGTAATCCTACATAACGTTATACGTTATAACGTAATACTACATAACGTTATACGTTATATCGTAATACTACATAACGTTATACGTTATAACGTAATACTACATAACGTTATACGTTATAACGTAATACTACATAACGTTATACGTTATATCGTAATGCCACATAACGTTATACGTTATAACGTAATACTACATATCGTTATACGTTATATCGTAATGCTACATAACGTTATACGTTATATGGTAATGCTACATAACGTTATACGTTATATCGTAATGCTACATAACGTTATTACGTTATATCGAAATGCTACATAACGTTATACGTTATATGGTAATACTACATAAAGTTATACGTTATATCGTAATGCTACATAACGTTATACGTTATATGCTAATGATACATAACGTTATACGTTATATGGTAATGCTACGTAACGTTATACGTTATAACGTAATACTACATAACGTTATACGTTATATCGTAATCCTACATAACGTTATACGTTATAACGTAATACTACATAACGTTATACGTTATATCGTAATACTACATAACGTTATACGTTATAACGTAATACTACATAACGTTATACGTTATAACGTAATACTACATAACGTTATACGTTATATGGTAATGCTACATACGTTATACGTTATATGGTAGTGCTACATAACGTTATACGTTATATCGTAATGCTACATAACGTTATACGTTATATCGTAATGCTACATAACGTTATACGTTATATCGTAATGCTACATAACGTTATACGTTCTAACGTAATTCTACATAACGTTATACGTTATATCGTAATGCTACATAACGTTATACGTTATAACGTAATACTACATAACGTTATACGTTATATCGTAATACTACATAACGTTATATCGTAATGCTACATAACGTTATACGTTATATGGTAATGATACATAACGTTATACGTTATATCGTAATGCTACATAACGTTATACGTTATAACGTAATACTACATAAAGTTATACGTTATATCGTAATGCTACATAACGTTATACGTTATATGGTAATGATACATAACGTTATACGTTATAACGTAATACTACATAACGTTATACGTTATATCGTAATGCTACATAACGTTATACGTTATATTGTAATGATACATAACGTTATACGTTATAACGTAATACTACATAACGTTATACGTTATAATCGTAATGCTACATAACGTTATACGTTATATGGTAACGATACATAACGTTATACGTTATATCGTAATGCTACATAACGTTATACGTTATAACGTAATACTACATAAAGTTATACGTTATATCGTAATGCTACATAACGTTATACGTTATATGGTAATGATACATAACGTTATACGTTATATCGTAATGCTACATAACGTTATACGTTATATCGTAATGCTACATAACGTTATACGTTATAACGTAATACTACATAAAGTTATACGTTATATCGTAATGCTACATAACGTTATACGTTATATGCTAATGATACATAACGTTATACGTTATATCGTAATGCTACATAACGTTATACGTTATAACGTAATACTACATAACGTTATACGTTATATCGTAATGCTGCATAACGTTATACGTTATATGGTAATGATACATAACGTTATACGTTATATCGTAATGCTACATAACGTTATACGTTATATCGTAATACTACTTAACGTTACACGTTATAACGTAATACTACATAACGTTATACGTTATAACGTAATACTACATAACGTTATACGTTATATCGTAATGCTACATAACGTTATACGTTATAACGTAATACTCCATAACGTTATACGTTATATGGTAATGCTACATAATGTTATACGTTATAACGTAATACTACATAACGTTATACGTTATATCGTAATCCTACATAACGTTATACGTTATAACGTAATACTACATAACGTTATACGTTATATCGTAATGCTACATAACGTTATACGTTATAACGTAATACTACATAACGTTATACGTTATAACGTAATACTACATAACGTTATACGTTATATCGTAATGCTACATAACGTTATTCGTTATAACGTAATACTACATAACGTTATGCGTTATATCGTAATGCTACATAACGTTATATGTTATAACGTAATACTACATAACGTTATACGTTATATCGTAATACTACATAACGTTAATACGTTATAACGTAATACTACATAACGATATACGTTATAACGTAATACTACATAACGTTATACGTTATATCGTAATACTACATAACGTTATACGTTATAACGTAATACTACATAACGTTATACGTTATAACGTACTACTACATAACGTTATACGTTATATTGTAATGCTTCATAACGTTATACGTTATATCGTAATGCTACATAACGTTATACGTTATAACGTAATACTACATAAAGTTATACGTTATATCGTAATGCTACATAACGTTATACGTTATATGGTAATGATTCATAACGTTATACGTTATATCGTAATGCTACATAACGTTATACGTTATAACGTAATGCTACATAACGTTATACGTTATAACGTAATACTACATAAAGTTATACGTTATATCGTAATGCTACATAACGTTATACGTTATATGGTAATGATACATAACGTTATACGTTATATCGTAATGCTACATAACGTTATACGTTATAACGTAATACTACATAACGTTATACGTTATATCGTAATGCTGCATAACGTTATACGTTATATGGTAATGATACATAACGTTATACGTTATAACGTAATACTACATAACGTTATACGTTATAACGTAATACTACATAACGTTATACGTTATATCGTAATGCTACATAACGTTATACGTTATAACGTAATACTACATAACGTTATACGTTATATCGTAATGCTACATAACGTTATACGTTATATGGTAATGCTACATAACGTTATACGTTATATCGTAATGCTACATAACGTTATACGTTATATCGAAATGCTACATAACGTTATACGTTCTAACGTAATACTATATAACGTTATACGTTATATCGTAATGCTACATAACGTTATATGTTATAACGTAATACTACATAACGTTATACGTTATATCGTAATACTACATAACGTTATACGTTATAACGTAATACTACATAACGTTATACGTTATATCGTAATGCTACATAACGTTATACGTTTTAACGTAATATACATAACGTTATACGTAATATCGTAATGCTACATAACGTTATACGTTATATGGTAATGCTACATAACGTTATACGTTATATCGTAATGCTACATAACGTTATACGTTATATCGAAATGCTACATAACGATATACGTTCTAACGTAATACTACATAACGTTATACGTTATATCGTAATGCTACATAACGTTATATGTTATAACGTAATACTACATAACGTTATACGTTATATCGTAATACTACATAACGTTATACGTTATAACGTAATACTACATAACGATATACGTTATAACGTAATACTACATAACGTTATACGTTATAACGTAATACTACATAACGTTATACGTTATAACGTACTACTACATAACGTTATACGTTATATTGTAATTCTACATAACGTTATACGTTATATCGTAATGCTACATAACGTTATACCTTATATGGTAATGCTACGTAACGTTATACGTTATAACGTAATGCTACATAACGTTATACGTTATATCGTAATCCTACATAACGTTATACGTTATAACGTAATACTACATAACGTTATACGTTATATCGTAATACTACATAACGTTATACGTTATAACGTAATACTACATAACGTTATACGTTATATCGTAATGCTACATAACGTTATACGTTTATATGGTAATGCTACATAACGTTATACGTTATATGGTAATGCTACATAACGTTATACGTTATATCGTAATGCTACATAACGTTATACGTTATATCGTAATGCTACATAACGTTATACGTTATATCGTAATGCTACATAACGTTATACGTTCTAACGTAATACTACATAACGTTATACGTTATATCGTAATGCTACATAACGTTATACGTTATAACGTAATACTACATAACGTTATACGTTATATCGTAATACTACATAACGTTATACGTTATATCGTAATGCTACATAACGTTATACGTTATATGGTAATGATACATAACGTTATACGTTATATCGTAATGCTACATAACGTTATACGTTATAACGTAATACTACATAAAGTTATACGTTATATCGTAATGCTACATAACGTTATACGTTATATGGTAATGATACATAACGTTATACGTTATAACGTAATACTACATAACGTTATACGTTATATCGTAATGCTACATAACGTTATACGTTATATGGTAATGATACATAACGTTATACGTTATATCGTAATGCTACATAACGTTATACGTTATAACGTAATACTACATAACGTTATACGTTATAACGTAATACTACATAACGTTATACGTTATATCGTAATACTACATAACGTTATACGTTATAACGTGATACTACATAACGTTATACGTTATGTCGTAATCCTACATAACGTTATACGTTATAACGTAATACTACATAACGTTATACGTTATATCGTAATACTACATAATGTTATACGTTATAACGTAATACTACATAACGTTATACGTTATATCGTAATACTACATAACGTTATACGTTATAACGTAATACTACATAACGTTATACGTTATAACGTAATACTACATAACGTTATACGCTATATCGTAATACTACATAACGTTATACGTTATAACGTAATACTACATAACGTTATACGTTATATCGTAATCCTACATAACGTTATACGTTATAAAGTAATACTACATAACGTTATACGTTATAACGTAATACTACATAACGTTATACGTTATATCGTAATACTACATAACGTTATACGTTATAACGTAATGCTACATAACGTTATACGTTATAACGTAATGCTACATAACGGTAAACGTTATAAACGTAATGCTACATAACGTTATACGTTATAACGTAATGCTACATAACGTTATACGTTATAACGTAATAATACATAACGTTATACGTTATAACGTAATGCTACATATCGTTATACGTTGTAACGTAATACTACATAACGTTACACGTTATAACGTAATACTACATAACGTTATACGTTATATCGTAATGCTACGTAACGTTATACGTTATATGGTAATGCTACATAACGTTATACGTTATATCGTAATGCTACATAACGTTATACGTTATATGGTAATGATACATAACGTTATACGTTATATCGTAATGCTACATAACGTTATACGTTATAACGTAGTACTACATAAAGTTATACGTTATATCGTAATGCTACATAACGTTATACGTTATATGGTAATGATACATAACGTTATACGTTATATCGTAATGCTACATAACGTTATGCGTTATATCGTAATGCTACATAACGTTATACGTTATAACGTAATACTACATAAAGTTATACGTTATATCGTAATGCTACATAACGTTATACGTTATATGGTAATGATACATAACGTTATACGTTATATCGTAATGCTACATAACGTTATACGTTATAACGTAATACTACATAACGTTATACGTTATATCGTAATGCTACATAACGTTATACGTTATAACGTAATGCTACATAACGTTCTAAGTTATAACGTAATACTACATAACGTTATACGTTATATCGTAATGCTACATATCGTTATACGTTGTAACGTAATACTACATAACGTTATACGTTATAACGTAATACTACATAACGTTATACGTTATATGGTAATGCTACATAACGTTATACGTTATAACGTAATACTACATAACGTTATACGTTATGTCGTAATCCTACATAACGTTATACGTTATATCGTAATGCTACATAACGTTATACGTTATAACGTAATGCTACATAACGTTATACGTTATAACGTAATACTACATAAAGTTATACGTTATATCGTAATGCTACATAACGTTATACGTTATATGGTAATGATACATAACGTTATACGTTATATCGTAATGCTACATAACGTTATACGTTATAACGTAATACTACATAACGTTATACGTTATATCGTAATGCTGCATAACGTTATACGTTATATGGTAATGATACATAACGTTATACGTTATAACGTAATACTACATAACGTTATACGTTATAACGTAATACTACATAACGTTATACGTTATATCGTAATGCTACATAACGTTATACGTTATAACGTAATACTACATAACGTTATACGTTATATCGTAATGCTACATAACGTTATACGTTATATGGTAATGCTACATAACGTTATACGTTATATCGTAATGCTACATAACGTTATACGTTATATCGAAATGCTACATAACGTTATACGTTCTAACGTAATACTACATAACGTTATACGTTATATCGTAATGCTACATAACGTTATATGTTATAACGTAATACTACATAACGTTATACGTTATATCGTAATACTACATAACGTTATACGTTATAACGTAATACTACATAACGTTATACGTTATATCGTAATGCTACATAACGTTATACGTTATAACGTAATGCTACATAACGTTATACGTTATATCGTAATGCTACATAACGTTATACGTTATATCGAAATGCTACATAACGTTATACGTTCTAACGTAATACTACATAACGTTATACGTTATATCGTAATGCTACATAACGTTATATGTTGTAACGTAATACTACATAACGTTATACGTTATATCGTAATACTACATAACGTTATACGTTATAACGTAATACTACATAACGATATACGTTATAACGTAATACTACATAACGATATACGTTATATCGTAATATTACATAACGTTATACGTTATAACGTAATACTACATAACGTTATACGTTATAACGTACTACTACATAACGTTATACGTTATATTGTAATTCTACATAACGTTATACGTTATATCGTAATGCTACATAACGTTATACGTTATATGGTAATGCTACGTAACGTTATACGTTATAACGTAATACTACATAACGTTATACGTTATATCGTAATCCTACATAACGTTATACGTTATAACGTAATACTACATAACGTTATACGTTATAATCGTAATACTACATAACGTTATACGTTATAACGTAATACTACATAACGTTATACGTTATATCGTAATGCTACATAACGTTATACGTTATATGGTAATGCTACATAACGTTATACGTTATATGGTAATGCTACATAACGTTATACGTTCTAACGTAATACTACATAACGTTATACGTTATATCGTAATGCTACATAACGTTATATGTTGTAACGTAATACTACATAACGTTACACGTTATAACGTAATACTACATAACGTTATACGTTATAACGTAATACTACATAACGTTATACGTTATATCGTAATGCTACATAACGTTATACGTTATAACGTAATACTACATAACGTTATACGTTATATGGTAATGCTACATAATGTTATACGTTATAACGTAATACTACATAACGTTATACGTTATATCGTAATCCTACATAACGTTATACGTTATAACGTAATACTACATAACGTTATACGTTATATCGTAATACTACATAACGTTATACGTTATAACGTAATACTACATAACGTTATACGTTATAACGTAATACTACATAACGTTATACGTTATATCGTAATGCCACATAACGTTATACGTTATAACGTAATACTACATATCGTTATACGTTATATCGTAATGCTACATAACGTTATACGTTATATGGTAATGCTACATAACGTTATACGTTATATCGTAATGCTACATAACGTTATACGTTATATCGAAATGCTACATAACGTTATACGTTATATGGTAATACTACATAAAGTTATACGTTATATCGTAATGCTACATAACGTTATACGTTATATGCTAATGATACATAACGTTATACGTTATATGGTAATGCTACGTAACGTTATACGTTATAACGTAATACTACATAACGTTATACGTTATATCGTAATCCTACATAACGTATACGTTATAACGTAATACTACATAACGTTATACGTTATATCGTAATACTACATAACGTTATACGTTATAACGTAATACTACATAACGTTATACGTTATAACGTAATACTACATAACGTTATACGTTATATGGTAATGCTACATAACGTTATACGTTATATGGTAGTGCTACATAACGTTATACGTTATATCGTAATGCTACATAACGTTATACGTTATATCGTAATGCTACATAACGTTATACGTTATATCGTAATGCTACATAACGTTATACGTTCTAACGTAATTCTACATAACGTTATACGTTATATCGTAATGCTACATAACGTTATACGTTATAACGTAATACTACATAACGTTATACGTTATATCGTAATACTACATAACGTTATACGTTATATCGTAATGCTACATAACGTTATACGTTATATGGTAATGATACATAACGTTATACGTTATATCGTAATGCTACATAACGTTATACGTTATAACGTAATACTACATAAAGTTATACGTTATATCGTAATGCTACATAACGTTATACGTTATATGGTAATGATACATAACGTTATACGTTATAACGTAATACTACATAACGTTATACGTTATATCGTAATGCTACATAACGTTATACGTTATATTGTAATGATACATAACGTTATACGTTATAACGTAATACTACATAACGTTATACGTTATATCGTAATGCTACATAACGTTATACGTTATATGGTAATGATACATAACGTTATACGTTATATCGTAATGCTACATAACGTTATACGTTATAACGTAATACTACATAAAGTTATACGTTATATCGTAATGCTACATAACGTTATACGTTATATGGTAATGATACATAACGTTATACGTTATATCGTAATGCTACATAACGTTATACGTTATATCGTAATGCTACATAACGTTATACGTTATAACGTAATACTACATAAAGTTATACGTTATATCGTAATGCTACATAACGTTATACGTTATATGCTAATGATACATAACGTTATACGTTATATCGTAATGCTACATAACGTTATACGTTATAACGTAATACTACATAACGTTATACGTTATATCGTAATGCTGCATAACGTTATACGTTATATGGTAATGATACATAACGTTATACGTTATATCGTAATGCTACATAACGTTATACGTTATATCGTAATACTACTTAACGTTACACGTTATAACGTAATACTACATAACGTTATACGTTATAACGTAATACTACATAACGTTATACGTTATATCGTAATGCTACATAACGTTATACGTTATAACGTAATACTCCATAACGTTATACGTTATATGGTAATGCTACATAATGTTATACGTTATAACGTAATACTACATAACGTTATACGTTATATCGTAATCCTACATAACGTTATACGTTATAACGTAATACTACATAACGTTATACGTTATATCGTAATGCTACATAACGTTATACGTTATAACGTAATACTACATAACGTTTTACGTTATAACGTAATACTACATAACGTTATACGTTATATCGTAATGCTACATAACGTTATTCGTTATAACGTAATACTACATAACGTTATGCGTTATATCGTAATGCTACATAACGTTATATGTTATAACGTAATACTACATAACGTTATACGTTATATCGTAATACTACATAACGTTATACGTTATAACGTAATACTACATAACGATATACGTTATAACGTAATACTACATAACGTTATACGTTATATCGTAATACTACATAACGTTATACGTTATAACGTAATACTACATAACGTTATACGTTATAACGTACTACTACATAACGTTATACGTTATATTGTAATGCTACATAACGTTATACGTTATATCGTAATGCTACATAACAATCTGATAGAGTGTGT
>CAKXZU010000636.1:0-53444 GCA_936014575.1 Bombus lapidarius
ACACACTCTATCAGATTTTTGCCCTACGTTAACATCCTTCCCTGTCAAATCCAATGCAATTATAGTATTTAAATTTTCAAGGCCAAATAAATCTAATTGATCGTATCTCCGCTGCTATTGGTGTTATCTAGACAATTCGATGCGCGTTATACTCCACATTTGATTCCTTATACAGGACACATCTTTCGGTTTGCCCAACGTTGACACTCTTCCCTGTCATATGCAATGCAATTATATTATTTAAATTTTCAAGGCCAAATAAATCTAATTGATCGCATCTCCGCTGCTGTTGGGGTTATCTAGGCAACTCGATGCGCGTTATACTCCACATTTGATTCTTTATACAGGACACATCGTTCGGTTTGCCCAACGTTAACACTCTTCCCTGTCATATGCAATGCAATTATATTATTTAAATTTTCAAGGCAAAATAAACTTAATTGATCGTATCTCCGCTGCTATTGGGGTTACGAAGACAATTCGGGGCGCGTTATACTCCACATTTGATTCTTTACACAGGACACATCGTTCTTTTTGCCCAACGTTAACACTCTTCCCTGTCATATGCAATGCAATCGTATTATTTAAATTTTCAAGGCCAAATAAATCTAATTGATCGCATCTCCGCTGCTGTTGGGGTTATCTAGGCAACTCGATGCGCGTTATACTCCACATTTGATTGTTTACACAGGACACATCGTTCGGTTTGCCCAACGTTAACACTCTTCCCTGTCATATGTAATGCAATTATATTACTTAAATTTACAAAGCCAAATAAATCTAACTGATCGTATCTCCGCAGCTTTTGAGGTTACGAAGACAATTCGGGGCGCGTTATACTCCACATTTGATTCTTTATACAGGACACATCGTTCGGTTTGCACAATGTTAACACTCTTCACTGTCAAATCAAAAGCAATTATAGTTTTTAAATTTTCAGGGCCAAATAAATCTAATTGATCGTATCTCCGCTGCTATTGGGGTTACGAAGACATTTCTGATCGCGTTACACTCCACATTTGATTCTTTATACAGTACACATCGTTCGGTTTGCACAATGTTAACACTCTTCGCTGTCAAATCAAAAGCAATTATAGTTTTTAAGTTTTCAGAGCCATATAAATCTAATTGATCGTGTCTCCACTGCTATTGGGGATATCTAGGCAATTCGCAGCGCGTTATACTCCATATTTGATTCCTTATACAGGGCACGTCGTTCGGTTTGCCCTACATTAACTTTCTTCCCTGTCAAATCTAATGCAATTATAGTATTTAAATTTTCAAGGCCAAATAAATCTAATTGATCGCATCTCCGCTGCTATTGGGGTTATCTAGGCAATTCGCAGCGCGTTATACTCCACATTTGATTCTTTATACAGGACACATCGTTCGGTTTGCCCAACGTCAACACTCTTCCCTGTCATATGCAATGCAATTATATTATTTAAATTTTCAAGGCAAAATAAACCTAATTGATCGTATCTCCGCTGCTATTGGGGTTACGAAGACAATTCGGGTCGCGTTATACTCCACATTTGATTCTTTACACAGGACACATCGTTCTTTTTGCCCAACGTTAACACTCTTCCCTGTCATATGCAATGCAATCGTATTATTTAAATTTTCAAGGCCAAATAATTCTAATTGATCGCATCTCCGCTGCTGTTGGGGTTATCTAGGCAACTCGATGCGCGTTATACTCCACATTTGATTCTTTATACAGGACACATCGTTCGATTTGCACAATGTTAACACTCTTCCCTGTCATATCCAATGCAATTACAGTTTTTAAATTTTCAAGGCCAAATAAATCTAATTGAATGTATCTCCGCTGCTATTGGGGTTATCTAGGCAATTTGATGCGCGTTATACTCCACATTTGATTCTTTATACAGTTTACATCGTTCGGTTTGCCCTACGTTAACACTCTTCCCTGTCATATGCAATGCAATCGTATTATTTAAATTTTCAAGGCCAAATAAATCTAATTGATCGTATCTGCCCTGCTATTGGGGTTATCTAGGCAATTCGATGCGCGTTATACTCCACATTTTTTTCCTTATACAGGACACATCGTTCGGTTTGCACAATATTAACATCCTTTCCTGTCAAATCCAATGCAATTATAGTATTTAAATTTTCAAGGCCAAATAAATCTAATTGATCGTATCTCCGCTGCTATTGGGGTTACGAAGACAATTCGAAGGCATTACGATGTTACGCATAACGTTATATGGTAATACGATATAACGTATAACGTTATGTAGCATTACGATATAACGTATAACGTTATGTAGCAGTACGACATAACGTATAACGTTATGTAGCATTACGATATAACGTATAACGTTATGTAGCATTACGATGTAACGTATAACGTTATATGGTAATACGTTATAACGTATAACGTTATGTAGCATTACCATATAACGTATAACGTTATGTAGCATAACGATATAACGTATAACGTTATATAGTATTACGTTATAACGTATAACGTTATATAGTATTACGTTATAACGTATAACGTTATGTAGTATTACGTTATAACGTATAACGTTATGTAGCATTACGATATAACGTGTAAGGTTATGTAGCATTACGATACAACGTATAACGTTATGTAGCATCACGATATAACGTATAACGTTATGTATCATTACGATATAGCTTATAAAGTTAAGTAGCTTTACGATATAACGTATAACGATATGTAGCATTACGATATAACGTATAACGAGATATGGTAACACGTTATAACGTATAACGTTATGTAGCGTTACGATATAACGTATAACATTATGTAGCATTACGATATAACATATAACGTTATGTAGCAATACGATACAACGTATAACGTTATGTAGCATTACGATATAACGTATAACGTTATGTAGCAGTACGATATAGCTTATAACGTTAAGTAGCATTACGATACAACGTATAACGTTATGTAGCATTACGATATAATGTATAACGTTATGTAACAGTACGACATAACGTATAACGTTGTGTAGCATTACGATATAGCGTATAACGTTATGTAGCATTACGATATAACGTATAACGTTTTGTAGCATAACGATATAACGTGTAACGTTATGTAGCCTTACGATATAACGTATAACGTAATGTAGCATTACGTTATGACGTATAACGTTATGTAGCATAACGTTATGACGTATAACGTTATGTAGCATTACGATATAACGTATAACGTTATGCAGCATTGCGATATAACGTACAACGTAATGTAGCATTACGTTAAAACGTATAACGTTATGTAGCATTACGATATAACGTATAACGTTATGTAGCAATACGATATAAGGTATATCGTTATATAGTATTACGTTAAATCGTATAAAGTTATGTAGCATTACGATGTAACGTATAACGTTATATGGTAATACATTATAACGTATAACGTTATATGGTAATACGTTATAACGTATAACGTTATGTAGCAGAAAGATATAACGTATAACGTTATGTAGCATTACGATATAACGTATAACGTTATGTAGCAGTAAGATATAACGTATAACGTTATGTAGCATTACGATATAGCGTATAACGTTATGTAGCATTACGATATAACGTGTAACGTTATGTAGCAGTAAGATATAACGCATAACGTTATGTAGCATTACGATATAACGTATAACGTTATGTAGCATTACAATATAACGTATAACGTTATATAGAATTACGTTATAACGTATAACGTTATGTAGTATTACGTTATATCGTATAACGTTATGTAGCATTACGATATAACGTATAACGTTATGTAGCAGAATGATTTAACGTATAACGTAATGTAGCATTACGATATAACGTATAACGTTATGTAGCGTTACGATATAACGTATAACGTTATGTAGCTGTAAGGTATAACGTATAACGTTATGTAGCATTACGATGTAACGTATAACGTTATGTAGCATTACGATATAAGGTATAACGTTATATAGCATTACGATATAACGTATAACGTTATATGGTAATACGTTATAACGTATAACGATATGTAGCATTACCATATAACGTATAACGTTATGTAGCATTACAATATATCGTATAACGTTGTGTAGCATTACGATATAACGTATAACGTTATGTAGCATAACGATATAACGTATAACGTTATATAGTATTACGTTATAACATATAACGTTATGTAGTATTACGTTATAACGTATAACGTTATGTAGCATTACGATATAACGTATAACGTTATGTAGCATTACGATATAACGTATAACGTTATGTAGCATTACGATATAACGAATAACGTTATATGGTAATACGTTATAACGTATAACGATATGTAGCATTACCATATAACGTATAACGTTATGTAGCATTACAATATAACGTATAACGTTGTGTAGCATTACGATATAACGTATAACGTTATGTAGCATAACGATATAACGTATAACGTTGTGCAGCATAACGATATAACGTATAACGTTATGTAGCATTACGATATAACGTATAACGTTATGTAGCAGTAAGATATAACCTATAACGTTATGTAGCATTACGATATAACGTATAACGTTATGTAGCATTACGATATAACGTATAGCGTTATATGGTAATACGTTATAACGTATAACGTTGTGCAGCATTACGATATAACGTATAACGTTATGTAGCATTACGATATAACGTATAACGTTATGTAGCAGTAAGATATAACCTATAACGTTATGTAGCATTACGATATAACGTATAACGTTATCTTGCAGTACGATATAGCGTATAACGTTATGTGGCATTACGATATAACGTATAACGTTATGTAGCATTACGATATGACGTATAACGTTATCTAGCATTACGATGTAACGTATAACGTTATATGGTAATACGCTATAACGTATAACGTTATGTAGCATTACGATATAACGTATAACGTTATGTAGCATTACGATATAATGTATAACGTTATGTAGCATTACGATACAGCGTATAACGTTATGTAGCATTAGGATATAACGTATAACGTTATGTAGCATTACGATATAACGTATAACGTCATGTAGCATTACGATGTGACGTATAACGTTATATGGTAATACGTTTTAACGTACAACGTTATGTAGCATTACGACATAACGTATAACGTTATGTAGCATTACAATATAACGTATAACGTTATGTAGCATTACGATATAACGTATAACGTTATGTAGCATTACGATGTAACGTACAACGTTATGTAGCATTACGATATAACGTATAACGTTATGTAGCATTACGATATAACGTATAACGCTATGTAGTAGAAAGATATAACGTATAACGTTATGTAGTATTACGATGTAATGTATAACTTTATATGGTAATACGTTATAACGTATAACGTTATGTAGCATTGCGATATAACTTATAACGTTATATGGTAGTACGTTATAACGTATAACGTTATGTAGCATTACCATATAACGTATAACGTTATGTAGCATTACGATATAACGTATAACATTATGTAGCATTACGATACAACGTATAACGTAATGTAGCGTTACGATATAACGTATAACGTTATGTAGCGTTACGATATAACGTATAACGTTATGTAGCTGTAAGGTATAACGTATAACGTTATGTAGCATTACGATGTAACGTATAACGTTATGTAGCATTACGATATAACGTATAACGGTATGTAGCATTACGATGTAATGTATAACGTTATATGGTAATACGTTATAACGTATAACGTTATGTAGCATTGCGATATAAAGTATAACGTTGTATGGTAATACGTTATAACGTATAACGTTATGTAGCATTGCGATATAACGTATAACGTTATATGGTAATACGTTATAACGTATAACGTTATGTATCACTACCATATAACGTATAACGTTATGTAGCATTACGATATATCGTATAACGTTATGTAGCAGTACGATATAGCGTATAACGTTATGTAGCATTACGATATAACGTACAACGTTCTGTAGCATTACGATATAACGTATATCGTTATGTAGCATTACGATATGACGTATAACGTTATGTATTATTACGATGTAACGTATAACGTTATATGGTAATACTTTATAACGTATAACGTTATGTAGCATTACGATGTAACGCATAACGTTAAGTAGCATTACGATATAACGTATAACGTTATGTAGCATTACGATATGACGTATAACGCTATGTAGCATTACGATGTAACGTATAACGTTATATGGTAATACGTTATAACGTATAACGTTATGTAGCATTACGATATAACGTATAACGTTGTGTAGCATTGCGATATAACGTATAACGTTATGTAGCATTACGATGTAACGTATAACGTTATATGGTAATACGTTATAACGTATAACGTTATGTAGTATTACGTTATATCGTATAACGTTATGTAGCATTACGATAAAACGTATAACGTTATGTAGCAGAAAGATATAACGTATAACGTTATGTAGCATTACGATATAATGTATAACGTTATGTAGCAGTACGACATAACGTATAACGTTGTGTAGCATTACGATATAGCGTATAACGTTATGTAGCATTACGATATAACGTATAACGTTATATAGCATTACGATATAACGTATAACGTTATGTAGTATTACGATACAACGTATAACGTTATGTAGCATTACGATATATCGTATAACGTTATGTAGCAGTACGATATAGCGTATAACGTTATGTAGCATTACGAAATAACGTATAACTTTATGTAGCATTACGATATGACGTATAACGTTATGTAGCATTACGATATAACGTATAACGTTATATGGTAATACGTTATAACGTATAACGTTATGTAGCATTACCATATAACGTATAACGTTATGTAGCATTACGTTATAACGTATAACGTTATGTAGTATTACGATATAACGTATAACGTTATGTAGCACTACGATATAACGTATAACGTTATGTAGCAGTAAGATATAACGTATAACGTTATGTAGCATTACAATATAACGTATAACGTTATGTAGTATTACGTTATAACGTATATCGTTAGGTAGTATTACGACATAACGTATAACGTTATGTAGCATTACAATATAACGTATAACGTTTTGTAGCATAACGATATAACGTGTAACGTTATGTAGCCTTACGATATAACGTATAACGTAATGTAGCATTACGTTATGACGTATAACGTTATGTAGCATAACGTTATGACGTATAACGTTATGTAGCATTACGATATAACGTATAACGTTATGCAGCATTGCGATATAACGTACAACGTAATGTAGCATTACGTTAAAACGTATAACGTTATGTAGCATTACGATATAACGTATAACGTTATGTAGCAATACGATATAAGGTATATCGTTATATAGTATTACGTTAAATCGTATAAAGTTATGTAGCATTACGATGTAACGTATAACGTTATATGGTAATACATTATAACGTATAACGTTATATGGTAATACGTTATAACGTATAACGTTATGTAGCAGAAAGATATAACGTATAACGTTATGTAGCATTACGATATAACGTATAACGTTATGTAGCAGTAAGATATAACGTATAACGTTATGTAGCATTACGATATAGCGTATAACGTTATGTAGCATTACGATATAACGTGTAACGTTATGTAGCAGTAAGATATAACGCATAACGTTATGTAGCATTACGATATAACGTATAACGTTATGTAGCATTACAATATAACGTATAACGTTATGTAGAAATACGTTATAACGTATAACGTTATGTAGTATTACGTTATATCGTATAACGTTATGTAGCATTACGATATAACGTATAACGTTATGTAGCAGAATGATTTAACGTATAACGTAATGTAGCATTACGATATAACGTATAACGTTATGTAGCGTTACGATATAACGTATAACGTTATGTAGCTGTAAGGTATAACGTATAACGTTATGTAGCATTACGATGTAACGTATAACGTTATGTAGCATTACGATATAAGGTATAACGTTATATAGCATTACGATATAACGTATAACGTTATATGGTAATACGTTATAACGTATAACGATATGTAGCATTACCATATAACGTATAACGTTATGTAGCATTACAATATATCGTATAACGTTGTGTAGCATTACGATATAACGTATAACGTTATGTAGCATAACGATATAACGTATAACGTTATATAGTATTACGTTATAACATATAACGTTATGTAGTATTACGTTATAACGTATAACGTTATGTAGCATTACGATATAACGTATGACGTTATGTAGCATTACGATATAACGTATAACGTTATGTAGCATTACGATATAACGAATAACGTTATATGGTAATACGTTATAACGTATAACGATATGTAGCATTACCATATAACGTATAACGTTATGTAGCATTACAATATAACGTATAACGTTGTGTAGCATTACGATATAACGTATAACGTTATGTAGCATAACGATATAACGTATAACGTTGTGCAGCATAACGATATAACGTATAACGTTATGTAGCATTACGATATAACGTATAACGTTATGTAGCAGTAAGATATAACCTATAACGTTATGTAGCATTACGATATAACGTATAACGTTATGTAGCATTACGATATAACGTATAGCGTTATATGGTAATACGTTATAACGTATAACGTTGTGCAGCATTACGATATAACGTATAACGTTATGTAGCATTACGATATAACGTATAACGTTATGTAGCAGTAAGATATAACCTATAACGTTATGTAGCATTACGATATAACGTATAACGTTATCTTGCAGTACGATATAGCGTATAACGTTATGTGGCATTACGATATAACGTATAACGTTATGTAGCATTACGATATGACGTATAACGTTATCTAGCATTACGATGTAACGTATAACGTTATATGGTAATACGCTATAACGTATAACGTTATGTAGCATTACGATATAACGTATAACGTTATGTAGCATTACGATATAATGTATAACGTTATGTAGCATTACGATACAGCGTATAACGTTATGTAGCATTAGGATATAACGTATAACGTTATGTAGCATTACGATATAACGTATAACGTCATGTAGCATTACGATGTGACGTATAACGTTATATGGTAATACGTTTTAACGTACAACGTTATGTAGCATTACGACATAACGTATAACGTTATGTAGCATTACAATATAACGTATAACGTTATGTAGCATTACGATATAACGTATAACGTTATGTAGCATTACGATGTAACGTACAACGTTATGTAGCATTACGATATAACGTATAACGTTATGTAGCATTACGATATAACGTATAACGCTATGTAGTAGAAAGATATAACGTATAACGTTATGTAGTATTACGATGTAATGTATAACGTTATATGGTAATACGTTATAACGTATAACGTTATGTAGCATTGCGATATAACTTATAACGTTATATGGTAGTACGTTATAACGTATAACGTTATGTAGCATTACCATATAACGTATAACGTTATGTAGCATTACGATATAACGTATAACATTATGTAGCATTACGATACAACGTATAACGTAATGTAGCGTTACGATATAACGTATAACGTTATGTAGCGTTACGATATAACGTATAACGTTATGTAGCTGTAAGGTATAACGTATAACGTTATGTAGCATTACGATGTAACGTATAACGTTATGTAGCATTACGATATAACGTATAACGGTATGTAGCATTACGATGTAATGTATAACGTTATATGGTAATACGTTATAACGTATAACGTTATGTAGCATTGCGATATAAAGTATAACGTTGTATGGTAATACGTTATAACGTATAACGTTATGTAGCATTGCGATATAACGTATAACGTTATATGGTAATACGTTATAACGTATAACGTTATGTATCACTACCATATAACGTATAACGTTATGTAGCATTACGATATATCGTATAACGTTATGTAGCAGTACGATATAGCGTATAACGTTATGTAGCATTACGATATAACGTACAACGTTCTGTAGCATTACGATATAACGTATATCGTTATGTAGCATTACGATATGACGTATAACGTTATGTATTATTACGATGTAACGTATAACGTTATATGGTAATACTTTATAACGTATAACATTATGTAGCATTACGATGTAACGCATAACGTTAAGTAGCATTACGATATAACGTATAACGTTATGTAGCATTACGATATGACGTATAACGCTATGTAGCATTACGATGTAACGTATAACGTTATATGGTAATACGTTATAACGTATAACGTTTTGTAGCATTACGATATAACGTATAACGTTGTGTAGCATTGCGATATAACGTATAACGTTATGTAGCATTACGATGTAACGTATAACGTTATATGGTAATACGTTATAACGTATAACGTTATGTAGTATTACGTTATATCGTATAACGTTATGTAGCATTACGATAAAACGTATAACGTTATGTAGCAGAAAGATATAACGTATAACGTTATGTAGCATTACGATATAATGTATAACGTTATGTAGCAGTACGACATAACGTATAACGTTGTGTAGCATTACGATATAGCGTATAACGTTATGTAGCATTACGATATAACGTATAACGTTATATAGCATTACGATATAACGTATAACGTTATGTAGTATTACGATACAACGTATAACGTTATGTAGCATTACGATATATCGTATAACGTTATGTAGCAGTACGATATAGCGTATAACGTTATGTAGCATTACGAAATAACGTATAACTTTATGTAGCATTACGATATGACGTATAACGTTATGTAGCATTACGATATAACGTATAACGTTATATGGTAATACATTATAACGTATAACGTTATGTAGCATTACCATATAACGTATAACGTTATGTAGCATTACGTTATAACGTATAACGTTATGTAGTATTACGATATAACGTATAACGTTATGTAGCACTACGATATAACGTATAACGTTATGTAGCAGTAAGATATAACGTATAACGTTATGTAGCATTACAATATAACGTATAACGTTATGTAGTATTACGTTATAACGTATATCGTTATGTAGTATTATCTTATACCGTATAACGTTATGTAGCATTACGATATAACGTATAACGTTATGTAGCATTACGATATAACGAATAACGTTATATGGTAATACGTTATAACGTATAACGGTATGTAGCATTACCATATAACGTATAACGTTATGTAGCATTACAATATAACGTATAACGTTATGTAGCATTACGATATAATGTATAACGTTATATGGAAATACATTATAACGTATAACGTTATGTAGCATTACCATATAACTTATAACGTTACGTAGCATTACAATATAACGTATAACGTTATGTAGCAGTAAGATATAACGTATAACGTTATGTAGCATTACGATATAACGTATAACGTTATGTAGCATTACGATATAACGTATAACGTTATATGGTAATACGTTATAACGTATAACGTTATGTAGCATTACGATATAACGTATAACGTTATGTAGCATTACGATATAACGAATAACGTTATATGGTAATACGTTATAACGTATAACGATATGTAGCATTACCATATAACGTATAACGTTATGTAGCATTACAATATAACGTATAACGTTGTGTAGCATTACGATATAACGTATAAGGTTATGTAGCATAACGATATAACGCATAACGTTATATAGTATTACGATATAACGTATAACGTTTTGTAGCATTACGATATAACGTACAAAGTTGTGTAGCATTACGATACAACGTATAACGTTATGTAGCATTACGATATAACGTATAACGTTATCTAGCAGTACGATATAGCGTATAACGTTTTGTGGCATTACGATATAACGTATAACGTTATGTAGCATTACGATATGACGTATAACGTTATCTAGCATTACGATGTAACTTATAACGCTATATGGTAATACGTTTAAACGTATAACGTTATGTAGCATTACGATATAACGTATAACGTTACGTAGCATTACGATATAGCGGATAACGTTATGTAGCATTACGATGTAACATATAACGTTATATGGTAATACGTTATAACGTATAACGATATGTAGCATTACCATATAACGTATAACGTTATGTAGCATTACAATATAACGTATAACGTTATGTAGCATTACGATATAATGTATAACGTTATATGGTAATACATTATATCGTATAACGTTATGTAGCATTACCATATAACTTATAACGTTATGTAGCATTACAATATAACGTATAACGTTATGTAGCATTACGATATAACGTATAATGTTATGTAGCATTACGATATAACGTACAACATTATGTAGCATTACAATATAACGTATAACGTTATGTAGTATTACGTTATAACGTATAACGATATGTAGTATTACGTTATATCGTATAACGTTATGTAGCATTACGATATAACGTATAACGTTATGTAGCATTACGATATAACGAATAACGTTATATGGTAATACGTTATAACGTATAACGATATGTAGCATTACCATATAACGTATAACGTTATGTAGCTTTACGATACAGCGTATAACGTTATGTAGCATTACGATATAACGTATAATGTTATGTAGCATTACGATATAACGTATAACGTTATGTAGCATTACGATATAATGTATAACGTTATATGGTAATACATTATAACGTATAACGTTATGTAGCATTACCATATAACTTATAACGTTATGTAGCATTACAATATAACGTATAACGTTATGTAGTATTACGTTATAACGTATAACGTTATGTAGCATTACGATACAGCGTATAACGTTATGTAGCATTAGGATATAACGTATAACGTTATGTAGCATTACGATATAACGTATAACGTCATGTAGCATTACGATATAACGTATAACGTTATGTAGCATTCCGACATAACGTATAACGTTATATGGTAATACGTTATAACGTATAACGATATGTAGCATTACCATATAACGTATAACGTTATGTAGCATTACGATACAGCGTATAACGTTATGTAGCATTAGGATGTAACGTATAACGTTATGTAGCATTACGATATAACGTATAACGTTACGTAGCATTACGATATAGCGGATAACGTTATGTAGCATTACGATATAACGAATAACGTTATATGGTAATACGTTATAACGTATAACGATATGTAGCATTACCATGTAACGTATAACGTTATGTAGCATTACGATACAGCGTATAACGTTATGTAGCATTAGGATGTAACGTATAACGTTATGTAGCATTACGATATAACGTACAACATTATGTAGCATTACAATATAACGTATAACGTTATGTAGTATTACGTAATAACGTATAACGATATGTAGTATTACGTTATATCGTATAACGTTATGTAGCATTACGATATAACTCATAACGTTATGTAGCAGTAAGATATAACGTATAACGTTATGTAGCATTACTATATAACGTATAAGGTTATATGGTAATACGTTATAACGTATAACGGTATGTAGCATTACCATATAACGTATAACGATATGTAGCATTACAATATAACGTATAACGTTGTGTAGCATTACGATATAACGTATAACGTTATGTAGCATTACGATATAACGTATAACGTTATGTAGCAGTAAGATATAACCTATAACGTTATGTAGCATTACGATATAACGTATAACGTTATGTAGCAGTAAGATATTACCTATAACGTTATGTAGCATTACGGTATAACGTATAACGTGATATGGTAATACGTTATAACGTATAACGTTATGTAGCATTACGATATAACGTATAACGTTATATGGTAATACGTTATAACGTACAACGTTATGTAGCATTACCATATAACGAATAACGTTATATGGTAATACGTTATAACGTATAACGATATGTAGCATTACCATATAACGTATAACGTTATGTAGCATTACAATATAACGTATAACGTTGTGTAGCATTACGATATAACGTATAACGTTATATGGTAATACGTTATAACGTATAACGTTATGTAGCATTACGATATAACGTATAACGTTATGTAGCATTACGATATAACGTATAACGTTATGTAGCATTACGATATAGCGGATACCGTTATGCAGCATTACGATGTAACATATAACGTTATATGGTAATACGTTATAACGTATAACGTTATGTAGCATTACGATATAACGTATAACGTTATGTAGCATTACGATATAACGTACAACATTATGTAGCATTACAATATAACGTATAACGTTATATAGTATTACGTTATAACGTATAACGATATGTAGTATTACGTTATATCGTATAACGTTATGTAGCATTACGACATGACGTATAACGTTATGTAGCATTACGATATAACGTACAACATTATGTAGCATTACAATATAACGTATAACGTTATGTAGTATTACGTAATAACGTATAACGATATGTAGTATTACGTTATATCGTATAACGTTATGTAGCATTACGATATAACTCATGACGTTATGTAGCAGTAAGATATAACGTATAACGTTATGTAGCATTACTATATAACGTATAACGTTATATGGTAATACGTTATAACGTATAACGATGTGTGGCATTACCATATAACGTATAACGTTATGTAGCATTACGATATAACGTATAACGTTATGTAGCATTACGATATAAGGTATAACGTTATGTAGCATTACGATATAATGTATAACGTTTTATGGTAATACATTATAACGTATAACGCTATGTAGCATTACCATATAACTTATAACGTTATGTGGCATTACAATATAACGTATAACGTTATGTAGTATTACGTTATAACGTATAACGTTATGTAGCATTACGATACAGCGTATAACGTTATGTAGCATTAGGATATAACGTATAACGTTATGTAGCATTACGATATAACGTATAACGTCATGTAGCATTACGATATAACGTATAACGTTATGTAGTATTCCGACATAACGTATAACGTTATGTAGCATTACGATATAACGTATAACGTTATGTAGCATTACGATATAACGAATAACGTTATATGGTAATACGTTATAACGTATAACGATATGTAGCATTACCATATAACGTATAACGTTATGTAGCATTACGATACAGCGTATAATGTTATGTAGCATTAGGATATAACGTATAACGTTATGTAGCAATACGATATAACGTACAACATTATGTAGCATTACAATATAACGTATAACGTTATGTAGTATTACGTTATAACGTATAACGATATGTAGTACTACGCTATATCGTATAACATGATGTAGCATTACGATATAACTCATAACGTTATGTAGCAGTAAGATACAACGTATAACGTTATGTAGCATTACTATATAACGTATAACGTTATATGGTAATACGTTATAACGTATAACGTTATGTAGCATTACGATATAACGTATAACGTCATGTAGCATTACCATATAACGTATAACGTTATTGTAGCATTACGATATAACGTATAACGTTATGTAGCATTACCACATAATGTATAACGTTATATGGTAATACATTATAACGTATAACGTTATGTAGCATTACCATATAACTTATAACGTTATGTAGCATTACAATATAACATATAACGTTATGTAGTATTACGTTATAACGTATAACGTTATGTAGCATTACGATACAGCGTATAACGTTATGTAGCATTAGGATATAACGTATAACGTTATGTAGCATTACGATATAACGTATAACGTCATGTAGCATTACGATATAACGTATAACGTTATGTAGCATTACAATATAACGTATAACGTTGTGTAGCATTACGATATAACGTATAACGTTATGTAGCATTACGATACAGCGTATAACGTTATGTAGCATTAGGATATAACGTATAACGTTATGTAGCAATACTATATAACGTACAACATTATGTAGCATTACAATATAACGTATAACGTTATGTAGTATTACGTTATAACGTATAACGATATGTAGTACTACGCTATATCGTATAACATGATGTAGCATTACGATATAACTCATAACGTTATGTAGCAGTAAGATACAACGTATAACGTTATGTAGCATTACTATATAACGTATAACGTTATATGGTAATACGTTATAACGTATAACGTTATGTAGCATTACGATATAACGTATAACGTCATGTAGCATTACCATATAACGTATAACGTTATTGTAGCATTACGATATAACGTATAACGTTATGTAGCATTACCACATAATGTATAACGTTATATGTTAATACATTATAACGTATAACGTTATGTAGCATTACCATTTAACTTATAACGTTATGTAGCATTACAATATAACATATAACGTTATGTAGTATTACGTTATAACGTATAACGTTATGTAGCATTACGATACAGCGTATAACGTTATGTAGCATTAGGATATAACGTATAACGTTATGTAGCATTACGATATAACGTATAACGTCATGTAGCATTACGATATAACGTATAACGTTATGTAGCATTACAATATAACGTATAACGTTGTGTAGCATTACGATATAACGTATAACGTTATGTAGCATTACGATGTAACGTATAACGTATATGGTAATACGTTATAACGTATAACGTTATGTAGCATTACGATATATCGTATAACGTTATGTAGCATTACGATATAACGTATAACGTTATGTAGCATTACGATATAACGAATAACGTTATATGGTAATACGTTATAACGTATAACGATATGTAGCATTACCATATAACGTATAACGTTATGTAGCATTACAATATAACGTATAACGTTGTGTAGCTTAACGATATAACGTATAACGTTATGTAGCATAACGATATAACGTATAACGTTATATGGTATTACGATATAACGTATAACGTTTTGTAGCATTACGATATAACGTACAAAGTTGTGTAGCATTACGATACAACGTATAACGTTATGTAGCATTACGATATAACGTATAACGTTATCTAGCAGTACGATATAGCGTATAACGTTATGTGGCATTACGATATAACGTATAACGTTATGTAGCATTACGATATGACGTATAACGTTATCTAGCATTACGATATAACGTATAACGTCATGTAGCATTACGATATAACGTATAACGTTATGTAGCATTACAATATAACGTATAACGTTGTGTAGCATTACGATATAACGTATAACGTTATGTAGCATTACGATGTAACGTATAACGTATATGGTAATACGTTATAACGTATAACGTTATGTAGCATTACGATATATCGTATAACGTTATGTAGCATTACGATATAACGTATAACGTTATGTAGCATTACGATATAACGAATAACGTTATATGGTAATACGTTATAACGTATAACGATATGTAGCATTACCATATAACGTATAACGCTATGTAGCATTACAATATAACGTATAACGTTGTGTAGCATTACGATATAACGTATAACGTTATATGGTAATACGTTATAACGTATAACGTTACGTAGCATTACAATATAACGTATAACGTTATATAGTATTACGTTATAACGTATAACGATATGTAGCATTACGATATAACGTATAACGTTATCTAGCAGTACGATATAGCGTATAACGTTATATGGCATTACGATATAACGTATAACCTTATGTAGCATTACGACATGACGTATAACGTTATGTAGCATTACGATATAACGTACAACATTCTGTAGCATTACAATATAACGTATAACGTTATGTAGTATTACGTAATAACGTATAACGATATGTAGTATTACGTTATATCGTATAACGTTATGTAGCATTACGATATAACTCATGACGTTATGTAGCAGTAAGATATAACGTATAACGTTATGTAGCATTACTATATAACGTATAACGTTATATGGTAATACGTTATAACGTATAACGTTGTGTGGCATTACCATATAACGTATAACGTTATGTAGCATTACGATATAACGTATAACGTTATGTAGCATTACGATATAAGGTATAACGTTATGTAGCATTACGATATAATGTATAACGTTTTATGGTAATACATTATAACGTATAACGCTATGTAGCATTACCATATAACTTGTAACGTTATGTGGCATTACAATATAACGTATAACGTTATGTAGTATTACGTTATAACGTATAACGGTATGTAGCATTACGATACAGCGTATATCGTTATGTAGCATTAGGATATAACTAATAACGTTATGTAGCATTACGATATAACGTATAACGTCATGTAGCATTACGATATAACGTATAACGTTATGTAGTATTACGTTATAACGTATAACGATATGTAGTACTACGCTATATCGTATAACATGATGTAGCATTACGATATAACTCATAACGTTATGTAGCAGTAAGATACAACGTATAACGTTATGTAGCATTACGATATAACGTATAACGTTATGTAGCATTACGATATAACGAATAACGTTATATGGTAATACGTTATAACGTATAACGATATGTAGCATTACCATATAACGTATAACGTTATGTAGCATTACGATACAGCGTATAACGTTATGTAGCATTAGGATATAACGTATAACGTTATGTAGCAATACGATATAACGTACAACATTATGTAGCATTACAATATAACGTATAACGTTATGTAGTATTACGTTATAACGTATAACGATATGTAGTACTACGCTATATCGTATAACATGATGTAGCATTACGATATAACTCATAACGTTATGTAGCAGTAAGATACAACGTATAACGTTATGTAGCATTACTATATAACGTATAACGTTATATGGTAATACGTTATAACGTATAACGTTATGTAGCATTACGATATAACGTATAACGTCATGTAGCATTACCATATAACGTATAACGTTATTGTAGCATTACGATATAACGTATAACGTTATGTAGCATTACCACATAATGTATAACGTTATATGGTAATACATTATAACGTATAACGTTATGTAGCATTACCATATAACTTATAACGTTATGTAGTATTACAATATAACATATAACGTTATGTAGTATTACGTTATAACGTATAACGTTATGTAGCATTACGATACAGCGTATAACGTTATGTAGCATTAGGATATAACGTATAACGTTATGTAGCATTACGATATAACGTATAACGTCATGTAGCATTACGATATAACGTATAACGTTATGTAGCATTACAATATAACGTATAACGTTGTGTAGCATTACGATATAACGTATAACGTTATGTAGCATTACGATACAGCGTATAACGTTATGTAGCATTAGGATATAACGTATAACGTTATGTAGCAATACTATATAACGTACAACATTATGTAGCATTACAATATAACGTATAACGTTATGTAGTATCACGTTATAACGTATAACGATATGTAGTACTACGCTATATCGTATAACATGATGTAGCATTACGATATAACTCATAACGTTATGTAGCAGTAAGATACAACGTATAACGTTATGTAGCATTACTATATAACGTATAACGTTATATGGTAATACGTTATAACGTATAACGTTATGTAGCATTACGATATAACGTATAACGTCATGTAGCATTACCATATAACGTATAACGTTATTGTAGCATTACGATATAACGTATAACGTTATGTAGCATTACCACATAATGTATAACGTTATATGGTAATACATTATAACGTATAACGTTATGTAGCATTACCATATAACTTATAACGTTATGTAGCATTACAATATAACATATAACGTTATGTAGTATTACGTTATAACGTATAACGTTATGTAGCATTACGATACAGCGTATAACGTTATGTAGCATTAGGATATAACGTATAACGTTATGTAGCATTACGATATAACGTATAACGTCATGTAGTATTACGATATAACGTATAACGTTATGTAGCATTACAATATAACGTATAACGTTGTGTAGCATTACGATATAACGTATAACGTTATGTAGCATTACGATGTAACGTATAACGTATATGGTAATACGTTATAACGTATAACGTTATGTAGCATTACGATATATCGTATAACGTTATGTAGCATTACGATATAACGTATAACGTTATGTAGCATTACGATATAACGAATAACGTTATATGGTAATACGTTATAACGTATAACGATATGTAGCATTACCATATAACGTATAACGTTATGTAGCATTACAATATAACGTATAACGTTGTGTAGCATAACGATATAACGTATAACGTTATGTAGCATAACGATATAACGTATAACGTTATATGGTATTACGATATAACGTATAACGTTTTGTAGCATTACGATATAACGTACAAAGTTGTGTAGCATTACGATACAACGTATAACGTTATGTAGCATTACGATATAACGTATAACGTTATCTAGCAGTACGATATAGCGTATAACGTTATGTGGCATTACGATATAACGTATAACGTTATGTAGCATTACGATATGACGTATAACGTTATCTAGCATTACGATATAACGTATAACGTCATGTAGCATTACGATATAACGTATAACGTTATGTAGCATTACAATATAACGTATAACGTTGTGTAGCATTACGATATAACGTATAACGTTATGTAGCATTACGATGTAACGTATAACGTATATGGTAATACGTTATAACGTATAACGTTATGTAGCATTACGATATATCGTATAACGTTATGTAGCATTACGATATAACGTATAACGTTATGTAGCATTACGATATAACGAATAACGTTATATGGTAATACGTTATAACGTATAACGATATGTAGCATTACCATATAACGTATAACGCTATGTAGCATTACAATATAACGTATAACGTTGTGTAGCATTACGATATAACGAATAACGTTATATGGTAATACGTTATAACGTATAACGTTATGTAGCATTACAATATAACGTATAACGTTATATAGTATTACGTTATAACGTATAACGTTATGTGGTAATACATTATAACGTATAACGTTATGTAGCATTACCATATAACTTATAACGTTATGTAGCATTACAATATAACGTATATCGTTATGTAGTATTACGTTATAACGTATAACGTTATGTAGCATTACGATGTAGCTCATGACGTTATGTAGCAGTAAGATATAACGTATAACGTTATGTAGCATTACTATATAACGTATAACGTTATATGGTAATACGTTATAACGTATAACGTTGTGTGGCATTACGATATAACGCATGACGTTATGTAGCATTACGATATAACGTATAACGTTATGTAGCATTACGATATAACGTATAACGTTATGTAGCATTACGATTTAATGTATAACGTTATATGGTAATACATTATAACGTATAACGTTATGTAGCATTACCATATAACTTATAACGTTATGTAGCATTACAATATAACGTATATCGTTATGTAGTATTACGTTATAACGTATAACGTTATGTAGCATTACGATACAGCGTATAACGTTATGTAGCATTAGGATATAACGTATAACGTTATGTAGCATTACGATATAACGTATAACGTCATGTAGCGTTACGATATAACGTATAACGTTATGTAGCATTCCGACATAACGTATAACGTTATGTAGCATTACGATATAAAGTATAACGTTATGTAGCATTACGATATAACGAATAACGTTATATGGTAATACGTTATAACGTATAACGATATATGTAGCATTACCATATAACGTATAACGTTATGTAGCATTACGATACAGCGTATAACGTTATGTAGCATTAGGATATAACGTATAACGTTATGTAGCATTACGATATAACGTATAACGTTTTGTAGCATTACGATATAACGTACAACGTTATGTAGCATTACGATACAACGTATAACGTTATGTAGCATTACGATATAACGTATAACGTTATCTAGCAGTACGATATAGCGTATAACGTTATATGGCATTACGATATAACGTATAACCTTATGTAGCATTACGACATGACGTATAACGTTATGTAGCATTACGATATAACGTACAACATTCTGTAGCATTACAATATAACGTATAACGTTATGTAGTATTACGTAATAACGTATAACGATATGTAGTATTACGTTATATCGTATAACGTTATGTAGCATTACGATATAACTCATGACGTTATGTAGCAGTAAGATATAACGTATAACGTTATGTAGCATTACTATATAACGTATAACGTTATATGGTAATACGTTATAACGTATAACGTTGTGTGGCATTACCATATAACGTATAACGTTATGTAGCATTACGATATAACCTATAACGTTATGTAGCATTACGATATAAGGTATAACGTTATGTAGCATTACGATATAATGTATAACGTTTTATGGTAATACATTATAACGTATAACGCTATGTAGCATTACCATATAACTTATAACGTTATGTGGCATTACAATATAACGTATAACGTTATGTAGTATTACGTTATAACGTATAACGGTATGTAGCATTACGATACAGCGTATATCGTTATGTAGCATTAGGATATAACGTATAACGTTATGTAGCATTACGATATAACGTATAACGTCATGTAGCATTACGATATAACGTATAACGTTATGTAGTGTTCCGACATAACGTATAACGTTATGTAGCATTACGATATAACGTATAACGTTATGTAGCATTACTATATAACGTATAACGTTATATGGTAATACGTTATAACGTATAACGTTGTGTGGCATTACGATATAACGTATAACGTTATGTAGCATTACGATATAACGTATAACGTTATGTAGCATTACGATATAACGTATAACGTTATGTAGCATTACGATATAATGTATAACGTTATATGGTAATACATTATAACGTATAACGTTATGTAGCATTACCATATAACTTATAACGTTATGTAGCATTACAATATAACGTATATCGTTATGTAGTATTACGTTATAACGTATAACGTTATGTAGCATTACGATACAGCGTATAACGTTATGTAGCATTAGGATATAACGTATAACGTTATGTAGCATTACGATATAACGTATAACGTCATGTAGCGTTACGATATAACGTATAACGTTATGTAGCATTCCGACATAACGTATAACGTTATGTAGCATTACGATATAAAGTATAACGTTATGTAGCATTACGATATAACGAATAACGTTATATGGTAATACGTTATAACGTATAACGATATATGTAGCATTACCATATAACGTATAACGTTATGTAGCATTACGATACAGCGTATAACGTTATGTAGCATTAGGATATAACGTATAACGTTATGTAGCATTACGATATAACGTATAACGTTTTGTAGCATTACGATATAACGTACAACGTTATGTAGCATTACGATACAACGTATAACGTTATGTAGCATTACGATATAACGTATAACGTTATCTAGCAGTACGATATAGCGTATAACGTTATATGGCATTACGATATAACGTATAACCTTATGTAGCATTACGACATGACGTATAACGTTATGTAGCATTACGATATAACGTACAACATTCTGTAGCATTACAATATAACGTATAACGTTATGTAGTATTACGTAATAACGTATAACGATATGTAGTATTACGTTATATCGTATAACGTTATGTAGCATTACCATATAACTCATGACGTTATGTAGCAGTAAGATATAACGTATAACGTTATGTAGCATTACTATATAACGTATAACGTTATATGGTAATACGTTATAACGTATAACGTTGTGTGGCATTACCATATAACGTATAACGTTATGTAGCATTACGATATAACGTATAACGTTATGTAGCATTACGATATAAGGTATAACGTTATGTAGCATTACGATATAATGTATAACGTTTTATGGTAATACATTATAACGTATAACGCTATGTAGCATTACCATATAACTTATAACGTTATGTGGCATTACAATATAACGTATAACGTTATGTCGTATTACGTTATAACGTATAACGTTATGTAGCATTACGATATAACGAATAACGTTATATGGTAATACGTTATAACGTATAACGATATGTAGCATTACCATATAACGTATAACGTTATGTAGCATTACGATACAGCGTATAACGTTATGTAGCATTAGGATATAACGTATAACGTTATGTAGCAATACGATATAACGTACAACATTATGTAGCATTACGATATAACGTATAACGTTATGTAGTGTTCCGACATAACGTATAACGTTATGTAGCATTACGATATAACGTATAACGTTATGTAGCATTACGATATAACGAATAACGTTATATGGTAATACGTTATAACGTATAACGATATGTAGCATTACCATATAACGTATAACGTTATGTAGCATTACGATACAGCGTATAACGTTATGTAGCATTAGGATATAACGTATAACGTTATGTAGCAATACGATATAACGTACAACATTATGTAGCATTACAATATAACGTATAACGTTATGTAGTATTACGTTATAACGTATAACGATATGTAGTACTACGCTATATCGTATAACATGATGTAGCATTACGATATAACTCATAACGTTATGTAGCAGTAAGATACAACGTATAACGTTATGTAGCATTACTATATAACGTATAACGTTATATGGTAATACGTTATAACGTATAACGTTGTGTGACATTACGTTATAACGTATAACGTTATGTAGCATTACGATATAACGTATAACGTCATGTAGCATTACCATATAACGTATAACGTTATGTAGCAATACGATATAACGTACAACATTATGTAGCATTACGATATAAAGTATAACGTTATGTAGCATTACGATATAACGAATAACGTTATATGGTAATACGTTATAACGTATAACGATATATGGTAATACGTTATAACGTATAACGTTGTGTGGCATTACGATATAACGTATAACGTTATGTAGCATTACGATATAACGTATAACGTTATGTAGCATTACGATATAACGTATAACGTTATGTAGCATTACAATATAACGTATAACGTCATGTAGCATTACGATATAACGTATAACGTTATGTAGCATTACAATATAACGTATAACGTTGTGTAGCATTACGATATAACGTATAACGTTATGTAGCATTACGATGTAACGTATAACGTATATGGTAATACGTTATAACGTATAACGTTATGTAGCATTACGATATATCGTATAACGTTATGTAGCATTACGATATAACGTATAACGTTATATAGCATTACGATATAACGTATAACGTTATATGGTAATACATTATAACGTATAACGTTATGTAGCATTACCATATAACGTATAACGTTATGTAGCATTACGATATAATGTATAACGTTATATGGTAATACATTATAACGTATAACGTTATGTAGCATTACCATATAACTTATAACGTTATGTAGCATTACAATATAACATATAACGTTATGTAGTATTACGTTATAACGTATAACGTTATGTAGCATTACGATACAGCGTATAACGTTATGTAGCATTAGGATATAACGTATAACGTTATGTAGCATTACGATATAACGTATAACGTCATGTAGCATTACGATATAACGTATAACGTTATGTAGCATTACAATATAACGTATAACGTTGTGTAGCATTACGATATAACGTATAACGTTATGTAGCATTACGATGTAACGTATAACGTATATGGTAATACGTTATAACGTATAACGTTATGTAGCATTACGATATATCGTATAACGTTATGTAGCATTACGATATAACGTATAACGTTATATAGCATTACGATATAACGTATAACGTTATATGGTAATACGTTATAACGTATAACGTTATGTAGCATTACAATATAACGTATAACGTTATATAGTATTACGTTATAACGTATAACGATATGTAGTATTACGTTATACCGTATAACGTTATGTAGCATTACGATGTAGCTCATGACGTTATGTAGCAGTAAGATATAACGTATAACGTTATGTAGCATTACTATATAACGTATAACGTTATATGGTAATACGTTATAACGTATAACGTTGTGTGGCATTACGATATAACGTATGACGTTATGTAGCATTACGATATAACGTATAACGTTATGTAGCATTACGATATAACGTATAACGTTATGTAGCATTACGATTTAATGTATAACGTTATATGGTAATACATTATAACGTATAACGTTATGTAGCATTACCATATAACTTATAACGTTATGTGGCATTACAATATAACGTATAACGTTATGTAGTATTACGTTATAACGTATAACGGTATGTAGCATTACGATACAGCGTATATCGTTATGTAGCATTAGGATATAACGTATAACGTTATGTAGCATTACGATATAACGTATAACGTCATGTAGCATTACGATATAACGTATAACGTTATGTAGTGTTCCGACATAACGTATAACGTTATGTAGCAATACGATATAACGTATAACGTTATGTAGCATTACTATATAACGTATAACGTTATATGGTAATACGTTATAACGTATAACGTTGTGTGGCATTACGATATAACGTATAACGTTATGTAGCATTACGATATAACGTATAACGTTATGTAGCATTACGATATAACGTATAACGTTATGTAGCATTACGATATAATGTATAACGTTATATGGTAATACATTATAACGTATAACGTTATGTAGCATTACCATATAACTTATAACGTTATGTAGCATTACAATATAACGTATATCGTTATGTAGTATTACGTTATAACGTATAACGTTATGTAGCATTACGATACAGCGTATAACGTTATGTAGCATTAGGATATAACGTATAACGTTATGTAGCATTACGATATAACGTATAACGTCATGTAGCGTTACGATATAACGTATAACGTTATATAGCATTCCGACATAACGTATAACGTTATGTAGCATTACGATATAAAGTATAACGTTATGTAGCATTACGATATAACGAATAACGTTATATGGTAATACGTTATAACGTATAACGATATATGTAGCATTACCATATAACGTATAACGTTATGTAGCATTACGATACAGCGTATAACGTTATGTAGCATTAGGATATAACGTATAACGTTATGTAGCATTACGATATAACGTATAACGTTTTGTAGCATTACGATATAACGTACAACGTTATGTAGCATTACGATACAACGTATAACGTTATGTAGCATTACGATATAACGTATAACGTTATCTAGCAGTACGATATAGCGTATAACGTTATATGGCATTACGATATAACGTATAACCTTATGTAGCATTACGACATGACGTATAACGTTATGTAGCATTACGATATAACGTACAACATTCTGTAGCATTACAATATAACGTATAACGTTATGTAGTATTACGTAATAACGTATAACGATATGTAGTATTACGTTATATCGTATAACGTTATGTAGCATTACGATATAACTCATGACGTTATGTAGCAGTAAGATATAACGTATAACGTTATGTAGCATTACTATATAACGTATAACGTTATATGGTAATACGTTATAACGTATAACGTTGTGTGGCATTACCATATAACGTATAACGTTATGTAGCATTACGATATAACGTATAACGTTATGTAGCATTACGATATAAGGTATAACGTTATGTAGCATTACGATATAATGTATAACGTTTTATGGTAATACATTATAACGTATAACGCTATGTAGCACTACCATATAACTTATAACGTTATGTGGCATTACAATATAACGTATAACGTTATGTAGTATTACGTTATAACGTATAACGTTATGTAGCATTACGATATAACGAATAACGTTATATGGTAATACGTTATAACGTATAACGATATGTAGCATTACCATATAACGTATAACGTTATGTAGCATTACGATACAGCGTATAACGTTATGTAGCATTAGGATATAACGTATAACGTTATGTAGCAATACGATATAACGTACAACATTATGTAGCATTACGATATAACGTATAACGTTATGTAGTGTTCCGACATAACGTATAACGTTATGTAGCATTACGATATAACGTATAACGTTATGTAGCATTACGATATAACGAATAACGTTATATGGTAATACGTTATAACGTATAACGATATGTAGCATTACCATATAACGTATAACGTTATGTAGCATTACGATACAGCGTATAACGTTATGTAGCATTAGGATATAACGTATAACGTTATGTAGCAATACGATATAACGTACAACATTATGTAGCATTACAATATAACGTATAACGTTATGTAGTATTACGTTATAACGTATAACGATATGTAGTACTACGCTATATCGTATAACATGATGTAGCATTACGATATAACTCATAACGTTATGTAGCAGTAAGATACAACGTATAACGTTATGTAGCATTACTATATAACGTATAACGTTATATGGTAATACGTTATAACGTATAACGTTGTGTGACATTACGTTATAACGTATAACGTTATGTAGCATTACGATATAACGTATAACGTCATGTAGCATTACCATATAACGTATAACGTTATGTAGCATTACGATATAACATATAACGTTATGTAGCATTACGATATAATGTATAACGTTATATGGTAATACATTATAACGTATAACGTTATGTAGCATTACGATATAACGTATAACGTCATGTAGCATTACGATATAACGTATAACGTTATGTAGCATTACAATATAACGTATAACGTTGTGTAGCATTACGATATAACGTATAACGTTATGTAGCATTACGATGTAACGTATAACGTATATGGTAATACGTTATAACGTATAACGTTATGTAGCATTACGATATATCGTATAACGTTATGTAGCATTACGATATAACGTATAACGTTATATAGCATTACGATATAACGAATAACGTTATATGGTAATACGTTATAACGTATAACGATATGTAGCATTACCATATAACGTATAACGTTATGTAGCATTACAATATAACGTATAACGTTGTGTAGCATTACGATATAACGTATAACGTTATGTAGCATAACGATATAACGTATAACGTTATATAGTATTACGATATAACGTATAACGTTTTGTAGCATTACGATATAACGTACAAAGTTGTGTAGCATTACGATACAACGTATAACGTTATGTAGCATTACGATATAACGTATAACGTTATCTAGCAGTACGATATAGCGTATAACGTTATGTGGCATTACGATATAACGTATAACGTTATGTAGCATTACGATATGACGTATAACGTTATCTAGCATTACGATGTAACTTATAACGCTATATGGTAATACGTTTAAACGTATAACGTTATGTAGCATTACGATATAACGTATAACGTTATGTAGCATTACGATATAGCGGATAACGTTATGTAGCATTACGATGTAACATATAACGTTATATGGTAATACGTTATAACGTATAACGATATGTAGCATTACCATATAACGTATAACGTTATGTAGCATTACAATATAACGTATAACGTTATGTAGCATTACGATATAATGTATAACGTTATATGGTAATACATTATATCGTATAACGTTATGTAGCATTACCATATAACTTATAACGTCATGTAGCATTACGATATAACGTATAACGTTATGTAGCATTCCGACATAACGTATAACGTTATGTAGCATTACGATATAACGTATAACGTTATGTGGCATTACGATATAACGAATAACGTTATATGGTAATACGTTATAACGTATAACGATATGTAGCATTACGATATAACGTATAACGTGATGTAGCATTACGATATAACTTATAACGTTATGTAGCATTACAATATAACGTATAACGTTATGTAGTATTACGTTATAACGTACAACGTTATGTAGCATTACGATACAGCGTATAACGTTATGTAGCATTAGGATATAAAGTATAACGTTATGTAGCATTACGATATAACGTATAACGTCATGTAGCATTACGATATAACGTATAACGTTATGTAGCATTCCGACATAACGTATAACGTTATGTAGCATTACGATATAACGTATAACGTTATGTAGCATTACGATATAACGAATAACGTTATATGGTAATACGTTATAACGTATAACGATATGTAGCATTACCATATAACGTATAACGTTATGTAGCATTACGATACAGCGTATAACGTTATGTAGCATTAGGATATAACGTATAACGTTATGTAGCATTACGATATAACGTACAACATTATGTAGCATTACAATATAACGTATAACGTTATGTAGTATTACGTAATAACGTATAACGATATGTAGTATTACGTTATATCGTATAACGTTATGTAGCATTACGATATAACTCATAACTTTATGTAGCAGTAAGATATAACGTATAACGTTATGTAGCATTACTATATAACGTATAAGGTTATATGGTAATACGTTATAACGTATAACGTTGTGTGGCATTACAATATAACGTATAACGTTATGTAGCATTACGATATAACGTATAACGTCATGTAGCATTACGATATAACGTATAACGTTATGTAGCATTACTATATAACGTATAAGGTTATATGGTAATACGTTATAACGTATAACGTTGTGTGGCATTACAATATAACGTATAACGTTATGTAGCATTACGATATAACG
Source organism: Bombus lapidarius (assembly GCA_936014575.1). NCBI lineage: Eukaryota > Metazoa > Arthropoda > Insecta > Hymenoptera > Apidae > Bombus > Bombus lapidarius. The sequence continues at coordinate 30,516 of CAKXZU010000636.1, forward strand.
TATAACGTCATGTAGCATTACGATATAACGTATAACGTTGTGTAGCATTACGATATAACGTATAACGTTATGTAGCATTACGATGTAACGTATAACGTTATATGGTAATACGTTATAACGTATAACGTTATGTGGCATTACGATATAACGTATAACGTTATGTAGCATTACGATATAACTTATAACGTTATGTAGCATTACAATATAACGTATAACGTTATGTAGTATTACGTTATAACGTATAACGTTATGTAGCATTACGATACAGCGTATAACGTTATGTAGCATTAGGATATAAAGTATAACGTTTTGTAGCATTACGATATAACGTATAGCGTTATGTAGCATTACGATATAATGTATAACGTTATATGGTAATACATTATATCGTATAACGTAATGTAGCATTACCATATAACTTATAACGTTATGTAGCATTACAATATAACGTATAACGATATGTAGCATTACCATATAACGTATAACGTTATGTAGCATTACGATACAGCGTATAACGTTATGTAGCATTAGGATATAACGTATAACGTTATGTAGCATTACGATATAACGTACAACATTATGTAGCATTACAATATAACGTATAACGTTATATGGTAATACGTTATAACGTATAACGATATGTAGCATTACCATATAACGTATAACGTTATGTAGCATTACGATATAACGAATAACGTTATATGGTAATACGTTATAACGTATAACGATATGTAGCATTACCATATAACGTATAACGTTATGTAGCATTACGATACAGCGTATAACGTTATGTAGCATTAGGATATAACGTATAACGTTATGTAGCATTACGATATAACGTACAACATTATGTAGCATTACAATATAACGTATAACGTTATGTAGTATTACGTAATAACGTATAACGATATGTAGTATTACGTTATATCGTATAACGTTATGTAGCATTACGATATAACTCATAACTTTATGTAGCAGTAAGATATAACGTATAACGTTATGTAGCATTACTATATAACGTATAAGGTTATATGGTAATACGTTATAACGTATAACGTTGTGTGGCATTACAATATAACGTATAACGTTATGTAGCATTACGATATAACGTATAACGTCATGTAGCATTACGATATAACGTATAACGTTATGTAGCATTACTATATAACGTATAAGGTTATATGGTAATACGTTATAACGTATAACGTTGTGTGGCATTACAATATAACGTATAACGTTATGTAGCATTACGATATAACGTATAACGTCATGTAGCATTACGATATAACGTATAACGTTGTGTAGCATTACGATATAACGTATAACGTTATGTAGCATTACGATGTAACGTATAACGTTATATGGTAATACGTTATAACGTATAACGATATGTAGCATTACCATATAACGTATAACGTTATGTAGCATTACGATACAGCGTATAACGTTATGTAGCATTAGGATATAACGTATAACGTTATGTAGCATTACGATATAACGTACAACATTATGTAGCATTACAATATAACGTATAACGTTATGTAGTATTACGTAATAACGTATAACGATATGTAGTATTACGTTATATCGTATAACGTTATGTAGCATTACGATATAACTCATAACTTTATGTAGCAGTAAGATATAACGTATAACGTTATGTAGCATTACTATATAACGTATAAGGTTATATGGTAATACGTTATAACGTATAACGTTGTGTGGCATTACAATATAACGTATAACGTTATGTAGCATTACGATATAACGTATAACGTCATGTAGCATTACGATATAACGTATAACGTTATGTAGCATTACTATATAACGTATAAGGTTATATGGTAATACGTTATAACGTATAACGTTGTGTGGCATTACAATATAACGTATAACGTTATGTAGCATTACGATATAACGTATAACGTCATGTAGCATTACGATATAACGTATAACGTTGTGTAGCATTACGATATAACGTATAACGTTATGTAGCATTACGATGTAACGTATAACGTTATATGGTAATACGTTATAACGTTTAACGTTATGTGGCATTACGATATAACGTATAACGTTATGTAGCATTACGATATAACTTATAACGTTATGTAGCATTACAATATAACGTATAACGTTATGTAGTATTACGTTATAACGTATAACGTTATGTAGCATTACGATACAGCGTATAACGTTATGTAGCATTAGGATATAAAGTATAACGCTTTGTAGCATTACGATATAACGTATAACGTTATGTAGCATTACGATATAATGTATAACGTTATATGGTAATACATTATATCGTATAACGTTATGTAGCATTACCATATAACTTATAACGTTATGTAGCATTACAATATAACGTATAACGATATGTAGCATTACCATATAACGTATAACGTTATGTAGCATTACGATACAGCGTATAACGTTATGTAGCATTAGGATATAACGTATAACGTTATGTAGCATTACGATATAACGTACAACATTATGTAGCATTACAATATAACGTATAACGTTATGTAGTATTACGTAATAACGTATAACGATATGTAGTATTACGTTATATCGTATAACGTTATGTAGCATTACGATATAACTCATAACGTTATGTAGCAGTAAGATATAACGTATAACGTTATGTAGCATTACTATATAACGTATAAGGTTATATGGTAATACGTTATAACGTATAACGTTGTGTGGCATTACAATATAACGTATAACGTTATGTAGCATTACGATATAACGTATAACGTCATGTAGCATTACGATATAACGTATAAGGTTATGTAGCATTCCGACATAACGTATAACGTTATGTAGCATTACGATATAACGTATAACGTTATGTAGCATTACGATATAACGAATAACGTTATATGGTAATACGTTATAGCGTATAACGATATGTAGCATTATCATATAACGTATAACGTTATGTAGCATTACAATATAACGTATAACGTTATGTAGCATTACGATATAATGTATAACGTTATATGGTAATACATTATATCGTATAACGTTATGTAGCATTACCATATAACTTATAACGTTATGTAGCATTACAATATAACGTATAACGTTATGTAGTATTACTTTATAACGTATAACGTTATGTAGCATTACGATATAATGTATAACGTTATATGGTAATACATTATATCGTATAACGTTATGTAGCATTACCATATAACTTATAACGTTATGTAGCATTACAATATAACGTATAACGTTATGTAGCATTACTATATAAGGTATAACGTTGTGTAGCATTACGATATAACGTATAACGTTATGTAGCATTACGATATAATTTATAACGTTATACGGTAATACATTATAACGTATAACGTTATGTAGCATTACCATATAACTTATAACGTTATGTAGCATTACAATATAACGTATAACGTTATGTAGTATTACGTTATATCGTATAACGTTATGTAGCATTACGATACAGCGTATAACGTTATGTAGCATTAGGATATAACGTATAACGTTATGTAGCATTACGATATAACGTATAACGTCATGTAGCATTACGATATAACGTATAACGTTATGTAGCATTCCGACATAACGTATAACGTTGTGTAGCATTACGATATAACGTATAACGTTATGTAGCATTGCGATATAATGTATAACGTTATATGGTAATACATTATATCGTATAACGTTATGTAGCATTACCATATAACTTATAACGTTATGTAGCATTACAATATAACTCATAAAGTTATGTAGCAGTAAGATATAACGTATAACGTTATGTAGCATTACTATATAACGTATAACGTTATATGGTAATACGTTATAGCGTATAACGTTATGTAGCATTACCATATAACGTATAACGTTATGTAGCATTACGATATAACGTATAACGTTATGTAGCATTACGATGTAACGTATAACGTTATATGGTAATACGTTATAACGTATAACGTTATGTAGCATTACGATATAACGTATAACGTGATGTAGCATTACGATATAACTTATAACGTTATGTAGCATTACAATATAACGTATAACGTTATGTAGTATTACGTTATAACGTATAACGTTATGTAGCATTACGATACAGCGTATAACGTTATGTAGCATTAGGATATAAAGTATAACGTTATGTAGCATTACGATATAACGTATAACGTCATGTAGCATTACGATATAACGTATAACGTTATGTAGCATTCCGACATAACGTAGAACGTTATGTAGCATTACGATATAACGTATAACGTTATGTAGCATTACGATATAACGAATAACGTTATATGGTAATACGTTATAACGTATAACGATATGTAGCATTACCATATAACGTATAAAGTTATGTAGCATTACGATACAGCGTATAACGTTATGTAGCATTAGGATATAACGTATAACGTTATGTAGCATTACGATATAACGTACAACATTATGTAGCATTACAATATAACGTATAACGTTATATGGTAATACGTTATAACGTATAACGATATGTAGCATTACCATATAACGTATAACGTTATGTAGCATTACGATATAACGAATAACGTTATATGGTAATACGTTATAACGTATAACGATATGTAGCATTACCATATAACGTATAACGTTATGTAGCATTACGATACAGCGTATAACGTTATGTAGCATTAGGATATAACGTATAACGTTATGTAGCATTACGATATAACGTACAACATTATGTAGCATTACAATATAACGTATAACGTTATGTAGTATTACGTAATAACGTATAACGATATGTAGTATTACGTTATATCGTATAACGTTATGTAGCATTACGATATAACTCATAACTTTATGTAGCAGTAAGATATAACGTATAACGTTATGTAGCATTACTATATAACGTATAAGGTTATATGGTAATACGTTATAACGTATAACGTTGTGTGGCATTACAATATAACGTATAACGTTATGTAGCATTACGATATAACGTATAACGTCATGTAGCATTACGATATAACGTATAACGTTATGTAGCATTACTATATAACGTATAAGGTTATATGGTAATACGTTATAACGTATAACGTTGTGTAGCATTACCATATAACGTATAACGTTATGTAGCATTACGATACAGCGTATAACGTTATGTAGCATTAGGATATAACGTATAACGTTATGTAGCATTACGATATAACGTACAACATTATGTAGCATTACAATATAACGCATAACGTTATGTAGTATTACGTAATAACGTATAACGATATGTAGTATTACGTTATATCGTATAACGTTATGTAGCATTACGATATAACTCATAACTTTATGTAGCAGTAAGATATAACGTATAACGTTATGTAGCATTACTATATAACGTATAAGGTTATATGGTAATACGTTATAACGTATAACGTTGTGTGGCATTACAATATAACGTATAACGTTATGTAGCATTACGATATAACGTATAACGTCATGTAGCATTACGATATAACGTATAACGTTATGTAGCATTACTATATAACGTATAAGGTTATATGGTAATACGTTATAACGTATAACGTTGTGTGGCATTACAATATAACGTATAACGTTATGTAGCATTACGATATAACGTATAACGTCATGTAGCATTACGATATAACGTATAACGTTGTGTAGCATTACGATATAACGTATAACGTTATGTAGCATTACGATGTAACGTATAACGTTATATGGTAATACGTTATAACGTATAACGTTATGTGGCATTACGATATAACGTATAACGTTATGTAGCATTACGATATAACTTATAACGTTATGTAGCATTACAATATAACGTATAACGTTATGTAGTATTACGTTATAACGTATAACGTTATGTAGCATTACGATACAGCGTATAACGTTATGTAGCATTAGGATATAAAGTATAACGTTATGTAGCATTACGATATAACGTATAACGTTATGTAGCATTACGATATAATGTATAACGTTATATGGTAATACATTATATCGTATAACGTTATGAAGCATTTCCATATAACTTATAACGTTATGTAGCATTACAATATAACGTATAACGATATGTAGCATTACCATATAACGTATAACGTTATGTAGCATTACGATACAGCGTATAACGTTATGTAGCATTAGGATATAACGTATAACGTTATGTAGCATTACGATATAACGTACAACATTATGTAGCATTACAATATAACGTATAACGTTATGTAGTATTACGTAATAACGTATAACGATATGTAGTATTACGTTATATCGTATAACGTTATGTAGCATTACGATATAACTCATAACGTTATGTAGCAGTAAGATATAACGTATAACGTTATGTAGCATTACTATATAACGTATAAGGTTATATGGTAATACGTTATAACGTATAACGTTGTGTGGCATTACAATATAACGTATAACGTTATGTAGCATTACGATATAACGTATAACGTCATGTAGCATTACGATATAACGTATAAGGTTATGTAGCATTCCGACATAACGTATAACGTTATGTAGCATTACGATATAACGTATAACGTTATGTAGCATTACGATATAACGAATAACGTTATATGGTAATACGTTATAGCGTATAACGATATGTAGCATTACCATATAACGTATAACGTTATGTAGCATTACAATATAACGTATAACGTTATGTAGCATTACGATATAATGTATAACGTTATATGGTAATACATTATATCGTATAACGTTATGTAGCATTACCATATAACTTATAACGTTATGTAGCATTACAATATAACGTATAACGTTATGTAGTATTACTTTATAACGTATAACGTTATGTAGCATTACGATATAATGTATAACGTTATATGGTAATACATTATATCGTATAACGTTATGTAGCATTATCATATAACTTATAACGTTATGCAGCATTACAATATAACGTATAACGTTATGTAGCATTACAATATAACGTATAACGTTGTGTAGCATTACGATATAACGTATAACGTTATGTAGCATTACGATATAACGTATAACGTGATGTAGCATTACGATATAACTTATAACGTTATGTAGCATTACAATATAACGTATAACGTTATGTAGTATTACGTTATAACGTATAACGTTATGTAGCATTACGATATAACGTATAACGTTATGTAGCATTCCGACATAACGTATAACGTTATGTAGCATTACGATATAACGAATAACGTTATATGGTAATACGTTATAACGTATAACGATATGTAGCATTACGATATAACGTATAACGTGATGTAGCATTACGATATAACTTATAACGTTATGTAGCATTACGATACAGCGTATAACGTTATGTAGCATTAGGATATAAAGTATAACGTTATGTAGCATTACGATATAACGTATAACGTCATGTAGCATTACGATATAACGTATAACGTTATGTAGCATTCCGACATAACGTATAACGTTATGTAGCATTACGATATAACGTATAACGTTATGTAGCATTACCATATAACTTATAACGTTATGTAGCATTACGATACAGCGTATAACGTTATGTAGCATTAGGATATAAAGTATAACGTTATGTAGCATTACGATATAACGTATAACGTCATGTAGCATTACGATATAACGTATAACGTTATGTAGCATTCCGACATAACGTATAACGTTATGTAGCATTACGATATAACGTATAACGTTATGTAGCATTACGATATAACGAATAACGTTATATGGTAATACGTTACAACGTATAACGATATGTAGCATTACGATATAACGTATAACGTGATGTAGCATTACGATATAACTTATAACGTTATGTAGCATTACAATATAACGTATAACGTTATGTAGCATTACGATATAACGAATAACGTTATATGGTAATACGTTATAACGTATAACGATATGTAGCATTACGATATAACGTATAACGTGATGTAGCATTACGATATAACTTATAACGTTATGTAGCATTACAATATAACGTATAACGTTATGTAGTATTACGTTATAACGTATAACGTTATGTAGCATGACGATACAGCGTATAACGTTATGTAGCATTAGGATGTAAAGTATAACGTTATGTAGCATTACGATATAACGTATAACGTCATGTAGCATTACGATATAACGTATAACGTTATGTAGCATTCCGACATAACGTATAACGTTATGTAGCATTACGATATAACGTATAACGTTATGTAGCATTACGATATAACGAATAACGTTATATGGTAATACGTTATAACGTATAACGATATGTAGCATTACCATATAACGTATAACGTTATGTAGCATTACGATACAGCGTATAACGTTATGTAGCATTAGGATATAACGTATAACGTTATGTAGCATTACGATATAACGTACAACATTATGTAGCATTACAATATAACGTATAACGTTATATGGTAATACGTTATAACGTATAACGATATGTAGCATTACCATATAACGTATAACGTTATGTAGCATTACGATATAACGAATAACGTTATATGGTAATACGTTATAACGTATAACGATATGTAGCATTACCATATAACGTATAACGTTATGTAGCATTACGATACAGCGTATAACGTTATGTAGCATTAGGATATAACGTATAACGTTATGTAGCATTACGATATAACGTATAACGTCATGTAGCATTACGATATAACGTATAACGTTATGTAGCATTCCGACATAACGTATAACGTTGTGTAGCATTACGATATAACGTATAACGTTATGTAGCATTGCGATATAATGTATAACGTTATATGGTAATACATTATATCGTATAACGTTATGTAGCATTACCATATAACTTATAACGTTATGTAGCATTACAATATAACTCATAACGTTATGTAGCAGTAAGATATAACGTATAACGTTATGTAGCATTACTATATAACGTATAACGTTATATGGTAATACGTTATAGCGTATAACGTTATGTAGCATTACCATATAACGTATAACGTTATGTAGCATTACGATATAACGAATAACGTCATGTAGCATTACGATATAACGTATAACGTTATGTAGCATTACAATATAACGTATAACGTTATATGGTAATACGTTATAACGTATAACGTTATGTAGCATTACGATGTAACTTATAACGTTATATGGTAATACGTTATAACGTACAACGTTATGTAGCATTACAATATAACGAATAACGTTATATGGTAATACGTCATAACGTATAACGATATGTAGCATTACCATATAACGTATATCGTTATGTAGCATTACAATATAACGTATAACGTTGTGTAGCATTACGATATAAAATATAACGTTATGTAGCATTACGATGTAACGTATAACGTTATATGGTAATACGTTATAACGTATAACGTTATGTAGCATTACGATATAACGTATAACGTTATGTAGCATTACGATATAACGTATAACGTTATGTAGCATTACGATATAACGCATAACGTTATCTAGCAGTACGATATAGCGTATAACGTTATGTGGCATTACGATATGACGTATAATGTTATCTAGCATTACGATGTAACGTATAACGTTATATGGTAATACGTTTAAACGTACAACGTTATGTAGCATTACGATATAACGTATAACGTTATGTAGCAGTAAGATATAACGTATAACGTTATGTAGCATTACTATATAACGTATAACGTTATGTAGCATTACGATATAACGTATAACGTTATATAGCAGTAAGATATAGCGTATAACGTTATATAGCATTACGATATAACGTATAACGTTATGTAGCATTACGATATAACGGATAACGTTATATAGCATTACGATGTAACGTATAACGTTATATGGTAATACGTTATAACGTATAACGTTATGTAGCATTACGATATAACGTATAACGATATGTAGTATTACGTTATATCGTATAACGTTATGTAGCATTACGATATAACTCATAACGTTATGTAGCAGTAAGATATAACGTATAACGTTATGTAGCATTACTATATAACGTATAACGTTATGTAGCATTACGATATAACGTATAACGTTATATAGCAGTAAGATATAGCGTATAACGTTATGTAGCATTACGATATAACGTATAACGTTATGTAGCATTACGATATGACGTATAACGTTATGTAGCATTACGATGTAACATATAACGTTATATGGTCATACAATATAACGTATAACGTTATGTAGCATTACGATATAACGTATAACGTTATGTAGCATTACGATATAACGTATAACGATATGTAGCATTACCATATAACGTATAACGTTATGTAGCATTACGATATGACGTATAACGTTATGTAGCATTACGATGTAACGTATAACGTTATATGGTAATTGGTTATAACGTATAACGTTATGTAGCATTACGATATAACGCATAACGATATGTAGCATTACGATGTAGCGTATAACGTTATGTAGCATTACGATATAACGTATAACGTTATGTAGCATTACGATATGACGTATAACGTTATGTAGCATTACGATATAACGTATAACGTTATGTAGCCTTACGATGTAACGTATAACGTTATATGGTAATACGTTATAACGTATAACGTTATGTAGCATTACGATATAACGTATAACGTTATGTAGCATTACGATATAACGTATAACGTTATGTAGCATTACGATATAACGAATAACGTTATATGGCAATACGTTATAACGTATAACGATATGTAGCATTACCATATAACGTATAACGTTATGTAGCATTACAATATAACGTATAACGTTGTGTAGCATTACGATATAACGTATAACGTTATGTAGCATAACGATATAACGGATAACGTTATATAGTATTACGTTAAAACGTATAACGTTATGTAGTATTATGTTATAACGTATAACGTTATGTAGCATTACGATATAACGTATAACGTTATGTAGCATAACGATATAACGTATAACGCTATGTAGCATTACGATATAACGTATAACGCTATGTAGCATTACGATATAACGTATAACGTTATATGGTAATACGTTATAACGTATAACGTTGTGCAGCATTACGATATAACGTATAACGTTATGTAGCAGAAAGATATAACGTATAACGTTATGTAGCATTACGATATAACGTATAACGTTATGAAGTATTACGTTATAACGTATAACGATATGTAGTATTACGTTATATCGTATTACGTTATGTAGCATTACGATATAACTCATAACGTTATGTAGCAGTAAGATATAACGTATAACGTTATGTAGCATTACTATATAACGTATAACGTTATATGGTAATACGTTATAACGTATAACGTTATATGGTAATACGTTATAACGTGTAACGTTATGTAGCATTACCATATAACGTATAACGTTATGTAGCATTACGATATAACGTATAACGTTATGTAGCATTACGATATAACGTATAACGTTATGTAGCATTACGATATAACGTATAACGTTATGTAGCATTACGATATAACGTATAACGTTATGCAGCAGTAAGATATAACGTACAACGTTATGTAGCATTACGATATAACGTATAACGTTATATAGCATTACGATATAACGTATAACGTTATGTAGCATTACGATATAACGTATAACGTTATGTAGCAGAAAGATATAACGTATAACGTTATGTAGCATTACGATATAACGTATAATGTTATGTAGCATTACGATATAACGTATAACGTTATGCAGCAGTAAGATATAACGTACAACGTTATGTAGCATTACGATATAACGTATAACGTTATGTAGCAGAAAGATATAACGTATAACGTTATGTAGCATTACGATATAACGTATAATGTTATGTAGCATTACGATATAACGTATAACGTTATGCAGCAGTAAGATATAACGTACAACGTTATGTAGCATTACGATATAACGTATAACGTTATGTAGCATTACGATATAACGTATAACGTTATGTAGCATTACGATATAACGTATAACGTTATGTAGCAGAAAGATATAACGTATAACGTTATGTAGCATTACGATATAACGTATAACGTTATGTAGCATTACGATATAACGTATAACGTTATGTAGCAGTAAGATATAACGTACAACGTTATGTAGCATTACGATATAACGAATAACGTTATATGGTAATACGTTATAACTTATAACGATATGTAGCATTACCATATAACGTATAACGTTATGTAGCATTACAATATAACGTATAACGTTGTGTAGCATTACGATATAACGTATAACGTTATGTAGCATAACGATATAACGTATAACGTTATATAGTATTACGTTATAACATATAACGTTATGTAGTATTACGTTATAACGTATAACGTTATGTAGCATTACGTTATAACGTATAACGTTATGTAGCATTACGATGTAACGTATAACGTTATATGATAATACGTTATAACGTATAACGATATGTAGCATTACCATATAACGTATAACGTTATGTAGCATTACGATATAACGTATAACGTTATGTAGCAGAAAGATATAACGTATAACGTTATGTAGCATTACGATATAACGTATAACGTTATGTAGCGTTACGATATAACGTATAACGTTATGTAGCTGTAAGGTGTAACGTATAACGTTATATAGCATTACGATGTAACGTATAACGTTATGTAGCATTACGATATAAGGTATAACGTTATGTAGCATTACGATATAACGTATAACGTTATGTTGCATTACGATGTAACGTATAACGTTATATGGTAATACGTTATAACGTATAACGTTATGTAGCATTACGATATAACGTATAACGTTATGTAGCATTACGATATAACGTATAACGTTATGTAGCATTACGATATAACGAATAACGTTATATGGTAATACGTTATAACGTATAACGATATGTAGCATTACCATATAACGTATAACGTTATGTAGCATTACAATATAACGTATAACGTTGTGTAGCATTACGATATAACGTATAACGTTATGTAGCATAACGATATAACGTATAACGTTATATAGTATTACGTTATAACATATAACGTTATGTAGTATTACGTTATAACGTATAACGTTATGTAGCATTACGTTATAACGTATAACGTTATGTAGCATTACGATGTAACGTATAACGTTATATGGTAATACGTTATAACGTATAACGATATGTAGCATTACCATATAACGTATAACGTTATATGGTAATACGTTATAACGTACAACGTTATGTAGCATTACAATATAACGAATAACGTTATATGGTAATACGTCATAACGTATAACGATATGTAGCATTACCATATAACGTATATCGTTATGTAGCATTACAATATAACGTATAACGTTGTGTAGCATTACGATATAAAATATAACGTTATGTAGCATTACGATGTAACGTATAACGTTATATGGTAATACGTTATAACGTATAACGTTATGTAGCATTACGATATAACGTATAACGTTATGTAGCATTACGATATAACGTATAACGTTATGTAGCATTACGATATAACGCATAACGTTATCTAGCAGTACGATATAGCGTATAACGTTATGTGGCATTACGATATGACGTATAATGTTATCTAGCATTACGATGTAACGTATAACGTTATATGGTAATACGTTTAAACGTACAACGTTATGTAGCATTACGATATAACGTATAACGTTATGTAGCAGTAAGATATAACGTATAACGTTATGTAGCATTACTATATAACGTATAACGTTATGTAGCATTACGATATAACGTATAACGTTATATAGCAGTAAGATATAGCGTATAACGTTATATAGCATTACGATATAACGTATAACGTTATGTAGCATTACGATATAACGGATAACGTTATATAGCATTACGATGTAACGTATAACGTTATATGGTAATACGTTATAACGTATAACGTTATGTAGCATTACGATATAACGTATAACGATATGTAGTATTACGTTATATCGTATAACGTTATGTAGCATTACGATATAACTCATAACGTTATGTAGCAGTAAGATATAACGTATAACGTTATGTAGCATTACTATATAACGTATAACGTTATGTAGCATTACGATATAACGTATAACGTTATATAGCAGTAAGATATAGCGTATAACGTTATGTAGCATTACGATATAACGTATAACGTTATGTAGCATTACGATATGACGTATAACGTTATGTAGCATTACGATGTAACATATAACGTTATATGGTCATACAATATAACGTATAACGTTATGTAGCATTACGATATAACGTATAACGTTATGTAGCATTACGATATAACGTATAACGATATGTAGCATTACCATATAACGTATAACGTTATGTAGCATTACGATATGACGTATAACGTTATGTAGCATTACGATGTAACGTATAACGTTATATGGTAATTGGTTATAACGTATAACGTTATGTAGCATTACGATATAACGCATAACGATATGTAGCATTACGATGTAGCGTATAACGTTATGTAGCATTACGATATAACGTATAACGTTATGTAGCATTACGATATGACGTATAACGTTATGTAGCATTACGATATAACGTATAACGTTATGTAGCCTTACGATGTAACGTATAACGTTATATGGTAATACGTTATAACGTATAACGTTATGTAGCATTACGATATAACGTATAACGTTATGTAGCATTACGATATAACGAATAACGTTATATGGCAATACGTTATAACGTATAACGATATGTAGCATTACCATATAACGTATAACGTTATGTAGCATTACAATATAACGTATAACGTTGTGTAGCATTACGATATAACGTATAACGTTATGTAGCATAACGATATAACGGATAACGTTATATAGTATTACGTTAAAACGTATAACGTTATGTAGTATTATGTTATAACGTATAACGTTATGTAGCATTACGATATAACGTATAACGTTATGTAGCATAACGATATAACGTATAACGCTATGTAGCATTACGATATAACGTATAACGCTATGTAGCATTACGATATAACGTATAACGTTATATGGTAATACGTTATAACGTATAACGTTGTGCAGCATTACGATATAACGTATAACGTTATGTAGCAGAAAGATATAACGTATAACGTTATGTAGCATTACGATATAACGTATAACGTTATGAAGTATTACGTTATAACGTATAACGATATGTAGTATTACGTTATATCGTATTACGTTATGTAGCATTACGATATAACTCATAACGTTATGTAGCAGTAAGATATAACGTATAACGTTATGTAGCATTACTATATAACGTATAACGTTATATGGTAATACGTTATAACGTATAACGTTATATGGTAATACGTTATAACGTGTAACGTTATGTAGCATTACCATATAACGTATAACGTTATGTAGCATTACGTTATAACGTATAACGTTATGTAGTATTACGTTATATCGTGTAACGTTATGTAGCATTACGATATAACGTATAACGTTATGTAGCAGAAAGATCTAACGTATAACGTTATGTAGCATTACGATATAACGTATAACGTTATGTAGCATTACGATATAACGTATAACGTTATGTAGCATTACGATATAACGTATAACGTTATGTAGCATTACGATATAACGTATAACGTTATGTAGCATTACGATATAACGTATAACGTTATGCAGCAGTAAGATATAACGTACAACGTTATGTAGCATTACGATATAACGTATAACGTTATATAGCATTACGATATAACGTATAACGTTATGTAGCATTACGATATAACGTATAACGTTATGTAGCAGAAAGATATAACGTATAACGTTATGTAGCATTACGATATAACGTATAATGTTATGTAGCATTACGATATAACGTATAACGTTATGCAGCAGTAAGATATAACGTACAACGTTATGTAGCATTACGATATAACGTATAACGTTATGTAGCAGAAAGATATAACGTATAACGTTATGTAGCATTACGATATAACGTATAATGTTATGTAGCATTACGATATAACGTATAACGTTATGCAGCAGTAAGATATAACGTACAACGTTATGTAGCATTACGATATAACGTATAACGTTATGTAGCATTACGATATAACGTATAACGTTATGTAGCATTACGATATAACGTATAACGTTATGTAGCAGAAAGATATAACGTATAACGTTATGTAGCATTACGATATAACGTATAACGTTATGTAGCATTACGATATAACGTATAACGTTATGTAGCAGTAAGATATAACGTACAACGTTATGTAGCATTACGATATAACGAATAACGTTATATGGTAATACGTTATAACTTATAACGATATGTAGCATTACCATATAACGTATAACGTTATGTAGCATTACAATATAACGTATAACGTTGTGTAGCATTACGATATAACGTATAACGTTATGTAGCATAACGATATAACGTATAACGTTATATAGTATTACGTTATAACATATAACGTTATGTAGTATTACGTTATAACGTATAACGTTATGTAGCATTACGTTATAACGTATAACGTTATGTAGCATTACGATGTAACGTATAACGTTATATGATAATACGTTATAACGTATAACGATATGTAGCATTACCATATAACGTATAACGTTATGTAGCATTACGATATAACGTATAACGTTATGTAGCAGAAAGATATAACGTATAACGTTATGTAGCATTACGATATAACGTATAACGTTATGTAGCGTTACGATATAACGTATAACGTTATGTAGCTGTAAGGTGTAACGTATAACGTTATATAGCATTACGATGTAACGTATAACGTTATGTAGCATTACGATATAAGGTATAACGTTATGTAGCATTACGATATAACGTATAACGTTATGTTGCATTACGATGTAACGTATAACGTTATATGGTAATACGTTATAACGTATAACGTTATGTAGCATTACGATATAACGTATAACGTTATGTAGCATTACGATATAACGTATAACGTTATGTAGCATTACGATATAACGAATAACGTTATATGGTAATACGTTATAACGTATAACGATATGTAGCATTACCATATAACGTATAACGTTATGTAGCATTACAATATAACGTATAACGTTGTGTAGCATTACGATATAACGTATAACGTTATGTAGCATAACGATATAACGTATAACGTTATATAGTATTACGTTATAACATATAACGTTATGTAGTATTACGTTATAACGTATAACGTTATGTAGCATTACGTTATAACGTATAACGTTATGTAGCATTACGATGTAACGTATAACGTTATATGGTAATACGTTATAACGTATAACGATATGTAGCATTACCATATAACGTATAACGTTATGTAGCATTACGATATAACGTATAACGTTATGTAGCATTACGATATAACGTATAACGTTATGTAGCAGTAAGATATAACGTACAACGTTATGTAGCTTTACGATATAACGTATAACGTTATGTAGTATTACGTCATAACCTATAACGTTATGTAGCATTACGATATAACGTATAACGTTATGTAGCATTACGATGTAACGTATAACGTTATATGGTAATACGTTATAACGTATAACGTTATGTAGCATTACGATATAACGTATAACGTTATGTAGCATTACGATATAACGTATAACGTTATGTAGCATTACGATATAACGTATAACGTTATGTAGCATTACGATGTAACGTATAACGTTATGTAGCATTACGATATAACGTATAACGTTGTGCAGCATTACGATATAACGTATAACGTTATGTAGCATTACGATATAACGTATAACGTTATGTAGCATTACGATATAACGTATAACGTTATGTAGCATTACGTTATAACGTACAACGTTATGTAGCATTACAATATAACGTATAACGTTAGGTAGTATTACGTTATAACGTATAACGTTATGTAGTATTACGTTTTATCGTATAACGTTATGTAGCATTGCGATATAACGTATAACGTTGTGCAGCATTACGATATAACGTATATCGTTATGGCGCATTACGATATAACGTATAACGTTATGTAGCATTACGATATAACGTATAACGTTATGTAGCATTACGATATAACGTATAACGTTATGTAGCATTACGATATAACGTATAACGTTATGTAGCATTACGATATAACGTATAACGTTGTGCAGCATTACGATATAACGTATAACGTTATGTAGTATTACGATATAACGTATAACGTTATGTAGCAGTAAGATATAACCTATAACGTTATGTAGCATTACGATATAACGTATAACGTGATATGGTAATACGTTATAACGTATAACGTTATGTAGCATTACGATATAACGTATAACGTTTTGTAGCATTACGATATAACGTACAACGTTATGTAGCATTACGATACAACGTATAACGTTATGTAGCATTACGATATAACGTATAACGTTATCTAGCAGTACGATATAGCGTATAACGTTATGTGGCATTACGATATAACGTATAACGTTATGTAGCATTACGACATGACGTATACCGTTATCCAGAATTACGATGTAACGTATAACGTTATATGGTAATACGTTATAACGTATAACGTTATGTAGCATTACGATATAACGTATAACGTTATGTAGCATTACGATATAGCGGATAACGTTATGTAGCATTACAATATAACGTATAACGTTATGTAGCATTACGTTATAACGTATAACGATATGTAGCATTACCATATAACGTATAACGTTATGTAGCATTACAATATAACGTATAACGTTGTGTAGCATTACGATATAACGTATAACGTTATGTAGCATAACGATATAACGTGTAACGTTATGTAGCTGTAAGGTGTAACGTATAACGTTATATAGCATTACGATGTAACGTATAACGTTATGTAGCATTACGATATAAGGTATAACGTTATGTAGCATTACGATATAACGTATAACGTTATGTTGCATTACGATGTAACGTATAACGTTATATGGTAATACGTTATAACGTATAACGTTATGTAGCATTACGATATAACGTATAACGTTATGTAGCATTACAATATAACGTATAACGTTATATAGTATTACGTTATAACATATAACGTTATGTAGTATCACGTTATAACGTATAACGTTATGTAGCATTACGTTATAACGTATAACGTTATGTAGCATTACGATGTAACGTATAACGTTATATGGTAATACGTTATAACGTATAACGATATGTAGCATAAAGATATAACGTATAACGTTATGTAGTATTACGATATACCGTATAACGTTATGTAGCATTACGATATAACGTGTAACGTTATGTAGCTGTAAGGTGTAACGTATAACGTTATATAGCATTACGATGTAACGTATAACGTTATGTAGCATTACGATATAAGGTATAACGTTATGTAGCATTACGATATAACGTATAACGTTATGTTGCATTACGATGTAACGTATAACGTTATATGGTAATACGTTATAACGTATAACGTTATGTAGCATTACGATATAACGTATAACGTTATGTAGCATTACGATATAACGTATGACGTTATGTAGCACTACGATATAACGAATAACGTTATATGGTAATACGTTATAACGTATAACGATATGTAGCATTACCATATAACGTATAACGTTATGTAGCATTACAATATAACGTATAACGTTATGTAGCATTACGATATAACGTATAACGTTATGTAGCATTACGATATAACGTATAACGTTGTGCAGCATTACGATATAACGTATAACGTTATGTAGCATTACGATATAACGTATAACGTTATGTAGCAGTAAGATATAACCTATAACGTTATGTAGCATTACGATATAACGTATAACGTGATATGGTAATACGTTATAACGTATAACGTTATGTAGCATTACGATATAACGTATAACGTTTTGTAGCATTACGATATAACGTACAACGTTATGTAGCATTACGATACAACGTATAACGTTATGTAGCATTACGATATAACGTATAACGTTATCTAGCAGTACGATATAGCGTATAACGTTATGTGGCATTACGATATAACGTATAACGTTATGTAGCATTACGACATGACGTATACCGTTATCCAGAATTACGATGTAACGTATAACGTTATATGGTAATACGTTATAACGTATAACGTTATGTAGCATTACGATATAACGTATAACGTTATGTAGCATTACGATATAGCGGATAACGTTATGTAGCATTACAATATAACGTATAACGTTATGTAGCATTACGTTATAACGTATAACGATATGTAGCATTACCATATAACGTATAACGTTATGTAGCATTACAATATAACGTATAACGTTGTATAGCATTACGATATAACGTATAACGTTATGTAGCATAACGATATAACGTATAACGTTATATAGTATTACGTTATAACATATAACGTTATGTAGTATCACGTTAGAACGTATAACGTTATGTAGCATTACGTTATAACGTATAACGTTATGTAGCATTACGATGTAACGTATAACGTTATATGGTAATACGTTATAACGTATAACGATATGTACCATAAAGATATAACGTATAACGTTATGTAGTATTACGATATACCGTATAACGTTATGTAGCATTACGATATAACGTGTAACGTTATGTAGCTGTAAGGTGTAACGTATAACGTTATATAGCATTACGATGTAACGTATAACGTTATGTAGCATTACGATATAAGGTATAACGTTATGTAGCATTACGATATAACGTATAACGTTATGTTGCATTACGATGTAACGTATAACGTTATATGGTAATACGTTATAACGTATAACGTTATATAGCATTACGATGTAACGTATAACGTTATGTAGCATTACGATATAAGGTATAACGTTATGTAGCATTACGATATAACGTATAACGTTATGTTGCATTACGATGTAACGTATAACGTTATATGGTAATACGTTATAACGTATAACGTTATGTAGCATTACGATATAACGTATAACGTTATGTAGCATTACGATATAACGTATGACGTTATGTAGCACTACGATATAACGAATAACGTTATATGGTAATACGTTATAACGTATAACGATATGTAGCATTACCATATAACGTATAACGTTATGTAGCATTACAATATAACGTATAACGTTATGTAGCATTACGATATAACGTATAACGTTATGTAGCATTACGATATAACGTATAACGTTGTGCAGCATTACGATATAACGTATAACGTTATGTAGCATTACGATATAACGTATAACGTTATGTAGCAGTAAGATATAACCTATAACGTTATGTAGCATTACGATATAACGTATAACGTGATATGGTAATACGTTATAACGTATAACGTTATGTAGCATTACGATATAACGTATAACGTTTTGTAGCATTACGATATAACGTACAACGTTATGTAGCATTACGATACAACGTATAACGTTATGTAGCATTACGATATAACGTATAACGTTATCTAGCAGTACGATATAGCGTATAACGTTATGTGGCATTACGATATAACGTATAACGTTATGTAGCATTACGACATGACGTATACCGTTATCCAGAATTACGATGTAACGTATAACGTTATATGGTAATACGTTATAACGTATAACGTTATGTAGCATTACGATATAACGTATAACGTTATGTAGCATTACGATATAGCGGATAACGTTATGTAGCATTACAATATAACGTATAACGTTATGTAGCATTACGTTATAACGTATAACGATATGTAGCATTACCATATAACGTATAACGTTATGTAGCATTACAATATAACGTATAACGTTGTATAGCATTACGATATAACGTATAACGTTATGTAGCATAACGATATAACGTATAACGTTATATAGTATTACGTTATAACATATAACGTTATGTAGTATCACGTTATAACGTATAACGTTATGTAGCATTACGTTATAACGTATAACGTTATGTAGCATTACGATGTAACGTATAACGTTATATGGTAATACGTTATAACGTATAACGATATGTACCATAAAGATATAACGTATAACGTTATGTAGTATTACGATATACCGTATAACGTTATGTAGCATTACGATATAACGTGTAACGTTATGTAGCTGTAAGGTGTAACGTATAACGTTATATAGCATTACGATGTAACGTATAACGTTATGTAGCATTACGATATAAGGTATAACGTTATGTAGCATTACGATATAACGTATAACGTTATGTTGCATTACGATGTAACGTATAACGTTATATGGTAATACGTTATAACGTATAACGTTATGTAGCATTACGATATAACGTATAACGTTATGTAGCATTACGATATAACGTATGACGTTATGTAGCACTACGATATAACGAATAACGTTATATGGTAATACGTTATAACGTATAACGATATGTAGCATTACCATATAACGTATAACGTTATGTAGCATTACAATATAACGTATAACGTTGTGTAGCATTACGATATAACGTATAACGTTATGTAGCATAACGATATAACGTATAACGTTATATAGTATTACGTTATAACATTTAACGTTATGTAGTATTACGTTATAACGTATAACGTTATGTAGCATTACGATACAACGTATAACGTTATGTAGCATTACGATATAACGTATAACGTTATCCAGCAGTACGATATAGCGTATAACGTTATGTGGCATTACGATATAACGTATAACGTTATGTAGCATTACGACATGACGTATAACGTTATCCAGAATTACGATGTAACGTATAACGTTATATGGTAATACGTTATAACGTATAACGTTATGTAGCATTACGATATAACGTATAACGTTATGTAGCATTACGATATAGCGGATAACGTTATGTAGCATTACAATATAACGTATAACGTTATGTAGCATTACGTTATAACGTATAACGATATGTAGCATTACCATATAACGTATAACGTTATGTAGCATTACAATATAACGTATAACGTTGTGTAGCATTACGATATAACGTATAACGTT